>WNWK01006559.1:0-104438 GCA_009830355.1 Cherax destructor
ATAATTTATCTTCTTCAGGCCCCTAAAAATACCTAATTCTTGGGATATTATTAGTGTCTTCCTGAGTGAAAACCGAGAAAAATAATTATTAAAAATAGAGCACATTTCATTCTCTTTGTCAGTAAGATACCCATAATTATTTTTAAGGGGACCTATCTTATCTCTAACTTTTGTTCTATACACCTGGAAAAACTTTTGGGTTAGTTTTCGAATCCCTAGCAACTTTAATTTCGTAGTCCCGCTTAGCTTTTCTTATCCCTTTTTAACGTCCCTCTTAATGTCAATATACTGATTCGTAAGATGACCCTCACCTCTTTTGATACGCCTATAAATTCCTTTCTTCTGCCCTAAAAGATATTTGAGCCTATTATTCATCCATTTTGGGTCATTTCTATTCGATCTAATTTCTTTATATGGGATAAATGTTCTTTGGGCAGCATGTATAGTGTTCAGAAAACTGTCATATTGATAGCTCTCTTCATTACCCCAGTCCACAGATGATAAGTGTTCTCTAAGTCCATTGTAATCTGCAAGCGAAAATCTGGGACCGTTACTGAGTTATTCCTACTATGAAACTTCCATTCAATGCCAAAGGTAATTGATTTGTGGTCGCTTGCGCCGAGTTCCTCTGTAATTTCTAAATTATTAACAAGGGTTTCCTTTGTTTGCCAGAACTAAGTCAAGCAGATTATTTCCCCTTGTAGGTTCTGTCACAAACTGCTTCAAAAACAATCTTGAACTACTTCTAAGAAATCGTTAGATTCTAAATTCCCAGTCAAAAATTCCAATCAATTTGACTAAAGTTGAAGTCACCCAGAATAACTACGTTATCGTGCATTGTGGCCTTAACAATTTCCTCCCATAGTAGTCTCCCTTGGTCCCTATCTAAGTTTGGGGACGGTATATCACACCTAAAATCAATTTTTGATGCCCCTCTGAAAATTCTATCCAGACAGACTCTATGAATGTGTTTAATACGTCCATCCTAACTGGTGTTGTGCCAGAGATGTGGAAGATAGCTAATGTAGTTCCTATATTCAAATCAGGGGATAAGTCAATTCCATCAAATTACCGTCCAATAAGCCTCACATCTATAGTAGGCAAATTATTAGAATCAATTATAGCTGATATTATTAAAGTCACCTTGAAGAACATAATTTGATTAATGAATCTCAGCATGGGTTCACGAGAGGTCGTTCCTGCCTAACAAATTTACTGACGTTTTTCAATAAAACATTTGAGGCAGTAGACAGTGATAAAGAATATGATATAGTTTACTTGGATTTCAGTAAGGCCTTCGATAGAGTACCTCACAAGAGACTCTTAAGAAAGGTGGCAGCTCATGGTATAGGAGGTAAAGTTCTAGCATGGATAGAGGCATGGCTTACCAATAGAAAGCAGAGAGTTTCCATTAATGGGGTCAAATCTGAATGGGGATTAGTCACTAGTGGCGTTCCACAAGGATCAGTTTTGGGCCCATTGTTGTTCATAATTTACATAAATGACCTTGATGAAGGAATTGCAAGTGACATGAGTAAATTTGCTGATGATCAAAAATAGGCCGTATAATTCATTCTGAGCAGGATACCAGTGAACTCCAGGAGGATTTGGACAAATTAATGTCTTGGTCTGAAAAGTGGCAGATGAAGTTTAATGTGGACAAGTGTAAGGTGCTAGTCGTTGGTAATGAAAATATCCCTCGAATTTATAAACTAGGTGAAGTAGAGCTTGATCATACAGAATGTGAAAAAGACTTGGGAGTCATGGTAGCAGGAATCTAAAGCCAAGACAACAGTGCCTAAGTGTGCACAATAAGGCTAACAGATTACTAGGATTTATTTCAAGAAGTATAAGCAACAGAAGTCCAAAAGTTATTTTACAGCTCTATACATCACTAGTGAGACCTCATTTGGATTATGCAGCTCAGTTTTGGTCACCTTACTACAGGATGGATATAGATTCATTGGAGAACATACAAAGAAGAATGACTAAAATGATTTACAGTATAAGAAATCTCCCGTATGAAGATAGACTTAGAGCGTTGAATCTCCACTCTCTGGAGAGGCGTAGAATGAGGGAGATATCATCGAGGTGTACAAGTGGATGATGGGTATAAACAAAGGAGATATTAATAAAATACTGAGGATATCGAACCAAGTAAGAACCAGAAATAACGGATTTAAATTGGATAAATTTAGATTTAGAAAGGACATAGGCAAGTACTGGTTTTCGAACAGAGTTGTAGATGCGTGGAACAATCTTCCGAGTGGGGTGATAGAGGCTGGGACCTTGGGTGGATTTAAAAGAGATTGGACAAATATATGAGTGGGAGGGGCTGGGTTTGATTAGTGTCGTGAGTACGGGAATAAATTCTTAGGTAGTGGTGGTTTTGATAAGGACCTGCCTTGTATGGGCCAGTAGGCCTTCTGCAGTGTTCCTCCATTCTTATGTTCTTATGTTCTTATGTATGTGTTAATTCAGACTTTATACCCATTTTTATACAACAATTTAAATGATCACGGACATAGAGTGCCACCCCACCCCCCTTCCCGATACTTCTGTCTACTTGGAACAATTTAAAACCCTGAATGTGACATTCGGCAGGCAAGTCCCGATTTTTCATATTAAACCATGTTTCAGTTATTGCAAAAACATCAATATTACCTGTACTTGCAACTACTCTCAACTCGTCCATCTTATTCCTAGCACTACGACTATTGGTGTAATATACACTTAAAGACCCTCCTTTCTCTTTACCCTTCCTGCTCATTTCTGTTTTTCCCTTATACCTATTACTGTCCTTGTCACCTAGTGCCACTGGCTTTCCAATATCCACCTTATTCTGCCTATTACTAGTTCCCCTAGAATTTATAACATTACTACACTGGGACTTCACTATTTTCCCCCCATAACCCATACCACTAACTTTTTTTTAGTTTAAAGCTCTAACAGCTCCCTCCACTGCAGTTGCCAGTGCCCCCACCCCAGACCTAGATAAGTGAACCCCATCCCTGGCATACATGTCATTTCTGCCATAGAAGAGGTCCCAGTTGTCAATGAATGTTACTGCATTTTCCTTACAGTATTTGTCCAGCCAGCAATTGGACACCAATTGCCCTGGACAACCATTCATTTCCCAACTCCTCTCCTTGGCAAAATACCACATATGACAGGGCTCCCACCCTTCTTCCTAATTCTGTCTATTGCTGACCTATAGCTGCTAATCAGCTCCTCACTCCTACGTCTGCCAACATCGTTGCCTCCAGCACTGAGACAGATAATAGGATTGCTCCCATTACCTCTCATGATGTCGTCCAGACGGCTAACAATATCCTTCATCCCAGCCCCAGGATAACACACCCTCTGCCTCCTATTCCTATCCTTAAGACAAAATTCCCTATCCATAAACTTAATCTGACTTGATAAAGCTCTGCACGGAGGGAAAATATTACTGGACAGAACTCTACAGAGTGAAACATGACTTGTTAAAGCTCTACACAGAGTAAAACATGACTTATTAAAGCTCTACACAGAGTAAAACATGACTTATTAAGCTCTACACAGAGTAAAACATGACTTATTAAGCTCTACACAGAGTAAAACATGACTTATTAAAGCTCTACACATAGTGAAACATGACGTGTTAAAGCTCTACACAGACCCAAAGTTGTCCCAATGAGAGCTTCTTCAGCAACTTGTGTCTATGTTACGTTGTAACCCGAAAATAACGTAATACATTCGTAATACGAACATTCAGGGCTACAGGAACTTGTTTTGAAGTATTCAATGAAACAGTGACGTAACAACAGTGTCACAGAGGTTAAAAACGGGGGGGGGGGAATGTAACAGGAAGGCAGCTACGAGTAGTCAGTGTTACAGAAGGGTGACGCTAGCCTAACATGTGCTTTTGATACGATACCTCAGCGTTACAGAGACGTAACTTGCGTTACAGCAGTCCTCTGTTTTTAGATGATTGGCTTCAGAGTCGTAATCTGAAAGTTTCTTGTATCGATGTCATGCTTCGAGAGTTACAGTGAGCGAAGTTATTGTCTTCTACAATTATATTGCTAACTAGCAGAAATACCACTAACGAACGGTTAATATCACGTAACGAACGGAAATAGCACCAACGAACGGTGAATACCACGTAACGAACAGACATACCACTACCACAGGCGTGGAGAACATGAGGTATGTTCATCTGTTTTGAAAATGGCGATCTTCGTAACGCCGTAGGGGAATCAGGCATTTAACCTATATCCAGCTTTATTTAACCTATATACAGCTTTATTTAACCTATATCCAGCTTTATTTAACCTATATCCAGCTTTATTTAACCTATATCCAGCTTTATTTAACCTATATCCAGCTTTATTCATAAAGCTGCATTCTGAGTGTCATCATCCAGTAACACCGACCTTAGCACGGATTTCAGTGCGGAGGAACTCTGAACGTGCGTATTTTGACGTATTTGTATTTTATGAAGATTTTGTTTATTGAATTATTTTTTGACGTATATTTGGATTTTATGAGGATTCATGTTTATTTTTTTTTTCGTTGAAGAAAGTCGGTGGGTGTGAGGGCGGTGGGTGTGAGGGCGGTGGGTGTGAGGGCGGTGGGTGTGAGGGCGGTGGGTGTGAGGGCGGTGGGTGTGAGGGCAGTGGTTGTGAGGGCAGTGGGTGTGAGGGCGGTGGGTGTGAGGGCAGTGGTTGTGAGGGCAGTGGGTGTGAGGGCGGTGGATGGATGTGAGGGCGGTGGATGGATGTGAGGGCGGTGGATGGATGTGAGGGCGGTGGATGGATGTGAGGGCGGTGGTTGTGAGGGCGGTGGGTGTGAGGGCAGTGGTTGTGAGGGCAGTGGGTGTGAGGCGGTGGGTGGAGGCAGTGGTTGTGAGGGCAGTGGGTGTGAGGGCGGTGGGTGTGAGGGCGGTGGATGGATGTGAGGGCGGTGGATGGATGTGAGGGCGGTGGGTGTGAGGGCAGTGGGTGTGAGGGCAGTGGGTGTGAGGGCAGTGGGTGTGAGGGCGGTGGGTGTGAGGGCAGTGGGTGTGAGGGCAGTGGTTGTGAGGGCAGTGGGTGTGAGGGCAGTGGGTGTGAGGGCAGTGGGTGTGAGGGCGGTGGATGTGAGGGCGGTGGGTGTGAGGGCAGTGGTTGTGAGGGCAGTGGATGGATGTGAGGGCGGTGGATGGATGTGAGGGCGGTGGTTGTGAGGGCAGCCATCCGCCATGGCTGCCATCCACCGTGGCTGTCATCTGCCATGGCTGCCATCCGCCATGGCTGCCATCCACCGTGGCTGCCATCCGCCATGGCTGCCATCCACCGTGGCTGCCATCCGCCATGGCTGCCATCCGTCATGGCTGCCATCCACCGTGGCTGCCATCCGCCATGGCTGCCATCCACCGTGGCTGCCATCCGCCATGGCTGCCATCCACCGTGGCTGTCATCTGCCATGACTGAGGAACAAATTATTTACCCCCCTGAGGAAGACTTTACTGAAGATGGTAGAGTTACCGACGGAATGTTAGGTAACTGGACACAGATGCAGCTAATGTGACATTTTATTGTGGCAACGTTTCGCTCCTGGAGAGCGAAACGTTGCCACAATAAAAACGTCACATTAGTTGCGTCTGTGTCTGTTTGCCTAATAAAGCTCTTACTGAAGTAACTGCCTACGTGGAGGGTGTTCCGGGGGTCGACGCCCCCCGCGGCCCAGTTCTTGACCAGGCAACTGGTGTTCAAATTCTCACTTGAACTCTACTGAGGTCAGTTGTTAATTTATAACCGTAATCAGCATAATCAGCGGGGCTGAGGGATACAACAAGTATACCGATCATACCGAGGTATACTAAACGCGACGGTTATTAACCTCGTGTGGTTTACTACGCGTCCTTTTAGTAAAGTTGGGTATATGAGCTGAGTGCTGCTACCCTCCTGCTGATGCATCCAGTTTTGGTAAAAAAAAAAATAGTTAAAAATATATACTGCACGCCGCTTCCGGAAGTGGGGATGGGGAATTAGAGGATGGAGAGGGAGAGGGAGAGAAGGGGAGGGATAAAGTGGATGATGAGAGAGGAAGGAGAAAGAGAGGCGAGAACGGGGTGACCGGAAGAGACGAGGCAGGTGGGAAGTAATGGCAGGGAGGGGTGGTTGAACGAGGAGGCAGGGGAGAAGTAATGACTGGGAGGGATGGTTGAACGAGACAGGGGGAGAAGTAATGACAGGGAGGGGTGGTTGAACGAGGCAGGGGGAGAAGTAATGACAGGGAGGGGTGGTTGAACGAGGCAGGGGAGAAGTAATGACAGGGAGGGGTGGTTGAACGAGGCAGGGGAGAAGTAATGACAGGGAGGGGTGGTTGAACGAGACAGGGGAGAAGTAATGACAGGGAGGGGTGGTTGAACGAGGCAGAGAAGAAGTAATGACAGGGAGGGGTGGTTGAACGAGGCAGGGGAGAAGTAATGACAGGGAGGGGTGGTTGAATGAGTCAGTGGAAAAGTAATGGCAGGGAGGGTATGTTCAACTGTTGATGCGACAGTCCATCATTTTTACGAGAACAAAAAATGTTTCTCCATCTCTCCTACCTGGAAGGTATTCCGGGGATCAACGCCCCCGCGGCCCGGTCCACGACCAGGCCTCCCGGTGGATCAGGGCCTGATCAACCAGGCTGTTACTGCTGGCCACAAGTAGTCCAACGTACGAACCACAGCCCGGCTGATCCGGCATTGACTTTAAGTATCTGTCCAGCTCCCTCTTGAAGGCAGCCAGGGGCCTATTGGTAATTCCCCTTATGCATGGTGGTAAGCTGTTAAACAGTCTTGGTCCCCGGACATTTATGGTGTTTTCTCTTAGTGTACCAGTGGTCCCCCTACTTTTACTTTCGTAGGGAGTGATTTGTGTGGGCAGATTCGGGACCATTCCTTCTAGGAGTGGTCCCTGCGTTCCAGCGAGTACCAGTCAAGTGCTTCCAAGCGTTCCCAGTAGTTGAGGTGTTTGATAGAACTTATATGTGCAGTAAAGGTTCTCTGTACACTCTCTAGATCTCCTGATGATAAAATCAACTTGTCAGTGTTCTGAACCATTTGTCTGCATCTTTCCTGATGTCACATTCCATAACGAGTGGACCATAGTGTAGTCTACTGTCCAGTGCAATAACTGACAGCGAGTTGGCTGGAGTCTGCTTTATCGTTTCAATATCATTGAACAGGACAGACTTTTCTGTGGTTACTAATAACTCTGATTCTTGTATGTTAAGACTGTAGGGTTTGGAGAAATATAGGTTAACGGGAGGAAGATAGAAATAGAAGCTAATGTGAGAGAATGAGAGGGAGATAGAGGTGAACACGAGAGAAAGGGAGGTTAATGGGAAAAACTTAAGAGGTTAACAGGAGAGATATAGGGACCATTAACTAGTACTGTATTATATTAAATGATGTAGAGAAGTAAGGGGGAGGGCTGTATATTACTGCTGTATGTGTTGACAGGAGTGAGGATGTATAAGAGCAGTGGAGTGTGAGACGAGTGTTGTGGTGGTGGTGAGGGAGAAGTGGTGGTGATGGAGGAGGAAGTTGTGGTGGTGGTGGAGGAGGAAGTGCTGGTATATGCTTTTGATATACCCTCGATGACTTTCGAGAGTTTTCCTACTCCCGCAGACCAGCCGTGGGCCAGGCTTATCTGGTGTTTGCCTGAACAACCAGGTTGTTACTGCTGCTGGCTCGCTGGCCATGGTTGATCTGGCACTTGGCGGAGGTACTTGTCCTGTTTCCTCTAGAAGACTTCTACACTTATTCTAGCAGCTCCGACAGTGTTTCTGATATCTTCTCGTAAAATGTTAAAAGTGTGGGACCACGGATGTTGATACAGTGTTTCCTTAATGTGCCCACGACGCCCCTGCTCTTCACTGAGTTTATTTTACAAGGACCTCAATAAAAATAAGTCACTTTGATTTTTTTTACACATATGTTGTTATGTATAATTGTACACATATGTTGCTATGTATAATTGTACACATATGTTGCTATGTATAATTGTACACATATGTTGCTATGTATAATTGTACACATATGTTGCTATGTATAATTGTGCCTGTGTTTACTTATGTATCACTCCAGCATGTTGTTATGGCAGTGTGCAGATTTGGGACCAGGGTCTCGAGTACCTTCAACATATATTATCATGTATTTCTCTCTCATTTCCAGCGAGTACCTATTTAGGACTGATACGTTCCCAGTAATTTACTCACTTTATTAGTTCTATGCTGGTGATAGAGGAGGAAGTGATGGAGGAGTGGAGGTGATGGAGGAGGAAGTTGTGGTGGTGATGGAGGAGTGGATCCCAGGGAAGCCTGGGGTGCACCAACAACCAGCTTTCTACCAGTCAGCCAGCCATCCCCAGCTCAGTGTGTTTACAGTCTCACTCGCGCGCTGTGAGCTGCCTCCTTCAGTGTCCCTCACATTAACAGTGGTGGTGTGGGCTCGGTGCCACCCTCGTGTGTATGTGTACTCCTCTGACTGACATTGTATATCACTTCATTAACTCCGTGTGCCATTTAATCCCCATGGTACCTCGTGTTTAACTCCTGTACTGACCGCATTATCCTGTACCCCGAGTGTTAGCCTTTCTGTCCTGTACTCTGTATACACAGGAGTATTGGACTCGGTGGCGTGAGTGGTAACCACCTGTGGAGGGACTGGTGGTAGAGACTGTTGCCCTGTGGAGGGAATGTGGACTGAGATGTTATGTTCAGCTGAGTGCTGCTACTGGTCGTCTTCGTGGCAGTAATAAGGAAATTGTGAAGTTAACACAATCGTATCAGTAATGTGTGTGTGTACTCATCTAATTGTGGCTGCAAGGGTTGATTCGTAGCTCCTGGCCCCGCCTCTTCACTAATCGCTACTAGGTCGTCTCTCTCCCTGCTCCATGAGCTTTATCATACCAGTGTGTGTGTGTGTGTGTGTGTGTGTGTGTGTCCCTGCGCGTGAGCGTACACGTGCATGCGAACGTATGTGTACATGTATGTCGTACCGAATAGCGAGTGTTTAATGCCGAATAAGCAGAGTAAAAATTTGTTTTTGCCATTAAATCTGGGAAAATCAATCTAAACATTACGAAAAAATATGTATAATTGATTTTTAACTTATATTAAATAAATTTAAAGTAACTTATATATAGCAGAATTTAGCTTAAAAAAAATACGTTAGGCTAAGTTAGGTTAGGTGAGGTTTATAAGTTAGGTTAGGTGAGGTTTCTAAGTTAGGTTAGATGAGGTTTCCAAGTTAGGTTAGGTGAGGTTTCTAAGTTAGGTCAGATGAGGTTTCTAAGTTACACACACACACACACACATACACACACACATACACACACACACACACACACACATATACACTCACACATACATACACACACACACACACACACACACATACACACACACACACACACACACACACACACACACACACACACACACACACACACACATATATATATATATATATATATCACATTATGTCCTGTTGGTAAATTATCGACAAATTATCTATTATTTAATCATATCTATATTATAGAATTCTCTGCAAAGACGGTTATCAAGCATTATACAGATATTTATAATATCAGGCAATTTAAGAATTGCATAAGCAATTATAGACTTCCATAAGCAATTACAGACTTCCATAAGCAATTATAGACTTGCATGAAACTATTTTTAACTTGCATAAACAATTACAGACTTGTATTAATAGTTGTAGACTTATATAAACAGCTATAGACTTGCATAAACAATTATAGGCTTGCATAAACAATTATATTCTTGCATAAGCAATTATAGGCTTTCATAAACAAATATACACGTGCATAAGCAATTATGGACTTGTATAAGTAATTATTGACTTGTATAAGAAATTATAAGCTTGTATAAGCAATTATACATGTGCATAAATAATTATTGGCCTTTATAAAGAATTATACACTTACGTAAACAATCATAGACGTACATATTATTATGATCAAAAAGAAGCTCTAAACCTACTAGGGTCATACAGCGTTGAATTACAAACGTACGTAAACAATCACAGACGTACATCAACAATCACAGACGTACATCAACAATCACAGACTTACATCAACAATCACAGACGTACATAAACAATCACAGACTTACATCAACAATCACAGAGGTACATCAACAATCACAGACTTATATAAACAATCACAGACGTACATAAACAATCACAGACTTACATAAACAATCAAAGATTTACATAAACAATCACAGATGTTCATAAACAATCATAGACATACATAAACAGTCACAGACATAAACAATCACAGACGTACATCAATAATCACAGACATCAACAATCACAGACGTACATAAACAATCACAGACGTACATAAACAGTCACATACATAAACAATCACAGACGTACATCAATAATCACAGACATCAATAATCACAGACATCAACAATCACAGACGTACATAAACAATCACAGACGTACATAAACAATCACAGACTTACATAAACAATCACATACATCAACAATCACAGACATCAACAATCACAGACATCAACAATCACAGACATCAACAATCACAGACATCAACAATCACAGACATCAACAATCACAGACGTACATAAACAATCACAGACTTACATAAACAATCACAGACATCAACAATCACAGACATCAACAATCACAGACATCAACAATCACAGACATCAACAATCACAGACGTACATCAACAATCACAGACATCAACAATCACAGACGTACATAAACAATCACAGACTTACATAAACAATCACAGACATCAACAATCACAGACATCAACAATCACAGACATCAACAATCACAGACGTACATCAACAATCACACACGTACATCAACAATCACAGACGTACTGAACGTTGTATATTAAACAGTCTGGATCAACACTTGAAATTGTTTCATAAATCTCAAAATTAAGTTAGTAATTTTATTTACGTTAGAAAGAAAAACAAGTACTCACTCGTATGTACTCAGCTGAATGTACTCAGCTGTATGTACTTAGCTGTATGTACGCAGCTGTATGTACTCAGCTGTATGTACTCACCTGTATGTACGCAGCTGTATGTACTCGTATGTACTCACTTGTATGAACTCAGCTGTATGTACTCGTATGAACTCACCTGTATGTACGCAGCTGTATGTACTCGTATGTACTCACTTGTATGAACTCAGCTGTATGTACTCGTATGTACTCACCTATATGTACGCAGTTGTATGTACTCGTATGTACTCACTTGTATGAACTCAGCTGTATGTACTCGTATGTACTCACCTATATGTACGCAGTTGTATGTACTCGTATGTACTCACTTGTATGAACTCAGCTGTATGTACTCGTATGAACTCAGCTGTATGTACTCGTATGAACTCAGCTGTATGTACTCGTATGAACTCAGCTGTATGTACTCGCCTGTATGTACGCAGCTATATGTATTCGTATGTACTCACTTGTATGGACTCAGCTGTATATACTCACCTGTATGTACTCACCTGTATTTACACCTGTATGTAATCACCTATAATTACACACCTATATGTACTCACCTGTATATACTCACATGTATGTACACACCTGTATGTACTCAGCTCTTTGTACTCAAATGAGTGGTTCCATGGGTTGAGTCTTGGCTCCTGGCTCCGCCTGTCAGATTCCCTCTGAGCCTGGCAGGCACTGTCGTACCTGCTCTTTAAACTGTGTTAGCGATTTTGTGTGTTATGTTCAGGTGTGGTATTATTCATGTGTTTTTTGTTCAGGTGTGTTTTTTTCAGGTACAAACATTATTTTTTTTTTTAGTTTTGACATTAGGTTTACATGCGCGTTCTCATTCACAGACAGACAGACAGACAGACAGACAGACAGACAGACAGACACACACACACACACACACACACACACACACACATTATACCAGAACTATTTGCAATGACTGCGCTCATGAGAATGTGTACAAGAAAGCGAGCTATCTTGTGTGTGTGTGTGTGTGTGTGTATGTGTGTGGGGCCAATCATCCAGGTAAATGAATTAATATACATAAGGATTGCAGAAGCCATATTACCGTTAAAACAACAGTAGGTAAACAGACAACGGCTAGGAAGAACTCCGATCGTGATTACAACAGTTAGCGAGCTAGAGTGAGTGCCTGTCAGTGACAGGTAGTGCCAGTCACTGTCTCCTCCAGTCATCAACTTCCTACCCTACTCTTCAAATTTCATCCCTCCCCGTACTTCTAGTATCTCCTCAGATTCTTTCTGCTTTCTCATCAGATTTTCCCTAACCTCTCACCGAATTTCTTCTCCTATCTCCCCAAATTTTCCCTGCTCTTCCCTCAAATTTCCCTTCTCCTATCTTTGAATTTCCCTTATATCTTCGAATTTCCCTTCTATCTTCGAATTTCCGTTCTCCTATCTTCGAATTTCCCTTCTATCATCAAATTTCCCTTCTGTCTTAGAATTTTTCATCTCTTCGAAATTTCCCTTCTCTTATGATAAAATTTCCCTTGTCCTATCTTCGAATTTCCCTTCTCTTGTATAATTTCTTTTCCTCGACCCCACCCATGTTTTCTCTCCTTTCTCATCAAAATTTTCCTTCCCCACCTTTTCAAATTTTCCCTCCCATTTTCTCAAGTATCAGAGAAAAAAACGCGAATAGTTACAAATGGAAAACCGTCCTGGTGGGTAGATATGCCAAGTGGGATGCCACAAGGATCTGTACTGGCCAAACAATGTTTTTAATTTGCATAAATATCTAAATAGAAGTAAATAAAATCTATATGGAAAAGTCTGCAGATGATGCAAAAAAAAAATCTTAGGCAAAGTAAATAATAAAAATGACTAATTCTCTACAAAGTGACCTGGAGAAAATAAGAAAAAGAATGATTAGTGGAATTTATTGAAGATAAATGGCATGCAATCGAGATAGGAATCAGTGAAATCAAAGCACGTGAAAACAGACTGTGAGAAAATATTGAAAGAGAGAGAGAGAGAGAGAGAGAGAGAGAGAGAGAGAGAGATCTAGGAAATAAGTCGCTTGTCTGAATTTTGGGTTATCCTAGGTAATTTACACTATGTATGATAATTGTACTTATGTGTACCTGTGGCTAAGTAAACTTACTGATTTATTTAAAAAAAATTGTCACCGGAAGATCAAACAAACGAAATTGTAAGAACGACATACGCTAAGCAGCAGAATTATAAAACAGCTTCGAAATATACGGATGGAGAAATATTACAACACCAGATTAAAACTTATATTATGCCAAAACGGGTATATGCAGCATCAATAATAATAATAATAATAATAATAATAATAATAATAATAATAACAACAATACTGTGATGCCCACACCTAACCAGCTGGTCGGGTACTGACTTTAGGTATCTGTCCAGCTTCATATTGCATTTGTGTCTATTTTTCCATGGTGTCGGTATTTTATATACCATCTATCTCCATGAAGCTTCAGTATACAGCGATGCGTTGTTCCGGTGAAGGATCGATCCGTAACGTGTATTTACTTACCCCCGCGGTTCAAGCGAGGAACCCCTCGCGGGTGCTCATCAACAGATGGCAACAACTGGAGTCACGACGAAGGGAAGAGTGGATGATGATGATGAATCGTCAGCATCATCACACTGTCCATTACGTGACGAGTACAAAGGTCCAGAGAAACTCTACACAACTACCAGCGTTCAGAAGTTTAATAAAACTCTGAAATACACTTTAAGATGACCTAGCTGACTGATAGGGGAAGATACGAAACAGGATAACTTCAAATAACATTAGAACTTAAGAAAGGAAGAACACTGCATCAGGCCTGTTGGCCCATACTAGGCAAGTCCTCAAACCCAAACCCACTAAAACTACGTGAAAGAAATGATTTATAGATTTTATGGTACCTGCTACAGGAATAATTAGAGGACAGTCATAATTTTATGGAATTATTATTTTTTCTTGGCAAATATGGTGGGTGACCAAGAGGAAGCAGAAATTGCGTCAACTGGAAATTTATATATATATATATATATATATATATATATATATATATATATATATATATATATATATATATATAATATGAACAGACTGGTGAAGACGGGACACCAGGACTACAGTCTTGCTGCTGTAACTACATATATGTAATTAAACACACACACACATACGATGAAAGGTTAAGGGAAATCGGCCTGACGACACTGGGAGACAGGAGAGTTAGGGAGGACATGATAACGACATACAAAATACTGAGAGGAATAGATAAGATGGACGGAGACAGGATGTTCCAGAGATGGGACACACAAACAAGGGCTCACAATTGGAAGTTGAAGACTCAGATGAGTCAGAGATGTTAGGAAGTATTTCTTTAGTCATAGAGTTGTCAGGAAGTGGAATAGTCTGGCAAGTGATGTAGTGGAGGCAGGAACCATACATAGTTTTAAGACAAGGTATGATAAAGCTCATGGAGCATGGAGAGAGAGGACCTAGTGACGATCAGTGAAGAGGCAAGGCCAGGAGCTATGTCTCGACCCCTGCAACCACAAATAGGTGAGTACACACACACACACACACCGGTAGGCCAGGGAAAAGGCTTCGATTAAGTGACCAAAAGCTCCACTACCGCAGGTGTTATGACTAACACCTGCCTCAGTAGAAATTGTATATTTCCTGGCAAAAAACATATGCCCTTCCCTCCCCCCCCACTTATTAACTTGTCTACTATGTAACCGATTGTGAACGAGAATATAATATATATATATATATATATATATATATATATATATATATATATATATATATATATATATATGTATATATATATAATTTGTAAATCACCACAATTTCATGTTCAAAATGTAATCACTCGTCAAATTCCTGTAAACGTTGTGGACGCCAAATGTAATTTGATGTAAAGTGGCGATAAAAAAAATATAATGCGTTGATGGACAGGGCATCTCCCCCCTCAAAAAAATGTGTATAATTACAAAATCCGTTGGTAAGCTGAGGGGCTCAGTGATATTGAGAGTAAATTAACCGTCAGTTACGACTTTGAAAGCAACATTACCCTTGTTGGGTAAAAGGACACAAGTGCAACTGATGTGACATTTTATTGTGGCAACGTTTCGCTCTCCAGGAACTTTGTTAAGCTGATGACGGCTTGACAAAATTAGTAGCCATAAGGACGTACATCATAGCCTCGAAAACCGGAGAACTCACAGCCAGAGTTCGGTTCACAAGTTAATTGTGGCTGTGAGTTCTCCGGTTTTCGAGGCTATAATGTACGTCCTTTTGGCTACTAATGAAGCCACTTTACCCAACTTAACGGCTTAGTCAAGCCGTCACCAGGTTAACAAAGCTCCTGGAGAGCGAAACGTTGCCACAATAAAATGTCACATTAGTTCCTTTCATCTAACATATTGTAGGTAATTCTACCAACATCACTACGACATTACTCCTGAAAAGTAAATACATTACTGAGAGAGTTTAGGAAGGACCAGTTGAGCGAAGAGTCGTCAGTGGTGGTGGGGGGGGGGATGTGTTAAACGTTCATGTGATGAATACCATCAGATACTTACACGCTTTCTGATTGTGAGTGTTAGGTCTTCCTTACATGTGAATGAGTGTAGAGAAACTGGTGTGTACATGTTCCAGTATGTAGATGACCAGATGTGAACTCACCCAAGCATTTATGAACACTCACCTTCAGCATACTGTATATATATATATATATATATATATATATATATATATATATATATATACAGGGCATCTCCACCCCCCTCAATCATATATAGGGGTGGTAGGAGAAGAAAATATTCAAACAGCTCCGGGAGAACCTCGAGTTTTCCCTGAGGTACGTTTATTGTCTTCTCTGAGGATGAGGCTCCCCAATAAAGTTCCAGAGGTGGTACCTCCTATATATATATATATATATATATATATATATATATATATATATATATATATATATATATATATATATATTAAACACATTAACACACACACACACACACACACACACATATATATATATATATATATATATATATATATATATTGTGTGTGTGTGTGTGTGTGTGTGTTAATGTGTGTACTCACCTATTTGTGGTTGCAGTGGGCCAATTCACAACTTGTGTATGTGTGTATACACACAGAATATCAAACCACGGAACGGGTGGTGTTTGAACCTATTTCGAGTGACTTGTAAAACTCCAGGCCAGTTGCGGAAGCCGCCGGGCCACCTGGCTACAATACAATTCATCCAACTAGGTAATACCATATCGTGAGTCACACAGGATATCATTTGCCATTTGTGTGGGTTGCTTCATAGTGGAATTCTTGAAAAACATCTTCACCACTGTATTGTAGGAGGATGACGGCATCACCCTGTGTGATCAAGTATGACATGAAAAGACATGTAACTTGAAACCCCATCCTGTGTGATGGAACATGACAGAAAAAAAAAGATAGAGCTTCGTAGGTACGTTAGGTAAACATACTTGACCCTTACTCTGATCTTGGCAAATGTGGCATAGATCAGGGCCTCACAATGACGTTGTAATTGTGTTTGTAAAAAAAAAACAGGTATTGTGGTTTACTCTTTAAAAAAGGACATGTTTAAGTAAGTGGCGTGGTTACACTGCATTGTTAAAGGCCAAAAATAATTATCTACAGGTCCATTAAAGGCAAACTTTTATCATAATGTGTTATTAGTACTTTTAACAATAGAGAGCCTTTTACATGTAAGGAGATAAATGGCGCAAAGCCGACAAGTGGTGATAAGGACACAGTTGCAGAAAGGAACTTTATCAAGACTTTTCGCCAGTGGGCAGGGTTCTTCAGTCAGCTGAGAAGCTTTTACACAGGCGAAACGTCTAGATAAAGTTCCTCTCTGTAGTATCGTCTCTTTCACCTGGAATTCATTTTGCTTTCAAACGCATATATACACAAACACGTTAGCATACATAAGAAACAAAAGTTTCGCTAACGTGCACGTACCAGGTCTTAAACCAATTTTAAGAGGCGCTGTATTATTAAAATCAGTATTCGGCATAGTTTTTAACGTCGACTGGTCTTGCATCCGGCGATCTCTTTGTGACGGCCGTAACAATGTCTGCTATTGTTTGCTGGAAGGAAAGTTATAGATGTTTTTGTTGTGTTCCTTTACGCTTGAACCTCCATAACTCTCTAACCATGTTATATTTGACTCGCCCAGTATTCGTTGCAAGTGTCTTGCTTTCTTGGGATATAATTTCAAGAACATGCTTCGTAGTGCGCGACGGTAATAAAAAAATATTGAACATTGGTGGGTGACTCGTAGCTTAGTGGTAGGAGCGTTCAGCTTACAACCAAAAGGATCCGGGTTGAGTCACCAGGAGAAGCGAGACTGTTGGGCAGATCTCATCACACCTTCAGGAAATAGATCAAAAGACTCCAGTTGAAATAAAGTACACTGCTTAGCATTCTTGGGTTAATAACCCAGGAAAACTCTCTTTGGGTTTAAAAACCCAAAGAGAGAGTTTTATTTACGTTCCTTCGTGATACAAAGTACTTGAAGAATAAAACGTCACAATACCGTAGCTGGAACAATTAGCAACAATCCTGCTCTTGGGAGAAGAACCTGTGGATGACATTTCGGTCCAACTTGAACTCTTTGTCAAATCACAATTGACAATGGTCCAGGAGGGACCGAAACGTCATGCTGGGGTTCATCTGTTAAGAGCGAGTTTTTTGGTGAACAAGAAAGTTCTCACTCAACCCTATCCTAACTCTTTAAAAATGAATCCAAAGAGCAAGAAAACTGCTCGTGTGTGTCTGGGTCGTGAAAGTTGTATGTAATTAGGACCTACGGAGGTATGTATATAAGTCAAGGAGTGTAGGAAGGAAGTTATGTCCCTAGCATACAGTGGGAGCTGCGAGTGCCCCTCATCCACAAGTTCGTATTTAGTTATTCTGTAGTTCGTACAAGATGAAACCGAGCATACTGGAGATAGTAGCGGAGACAACACACACATTGCTGTCAGTGGGAGAACGTTTGTTTCTGTGTGCGGCTTTATCACGCCATGATAAAGCTCCAGTGGGAAAACAGACACAAATACAGTATAATGTGATCCTTTATTGACTAGGTTTCGCCCACACAGTGTGAGCGAAACGTAGTCAATAAAAGTTCACATTATACTGCATTCGTGTCTGTTTTCCCATCGTGTCGGTATTTTATACAGTATCTACTTAAAGCTTCATCACAGAGATACGTTGTTCCAGTGAAGGATCGATCCTTAACGTGTGTTTACCCTCGCGGGTCAAGCGACGAACCCGTCGCGGGTGCTCATCAACAAACGACAACAACAGGAGTCACGACAAAGGGAAGAGTGGATGATGATAGATCGTCAGCATCATCTCACTGTCCTTTACATGACGAGTAAAATTGACTAGCCAATTGACTAGCCATTGATCAATAGCACTCGTTCGTGGGTACAATAATATAAAATTCTGCTTGTTAGGCTAGTACACCAAACAGGGAGTAGAAAGAAATTAGCTCAGAGGCGTCCACACCACCGTATGTCCTCGGATGATGGGTACAACACCTAGCTTGGCTGGGTGCGTCATTCTTAATTATTGTGTGGTCCCGTGGACTAGAGCGTCATGTGTTTTTGCTCACCATGAGGCGGGCCAAAGCAGCATGGGTTCGACTCTTTGGCTAGTCGCAGTGTTGTTATTGATATATATATATATATATATATATATATATATATATATATATATATATATATATATATATATATATATAATATATAATCCCAGGACAGTTCCAGAGGTGGTACCTCCCTATATTATATATATATATATGTCGTGCCGATTAGGTAAAACTTGCTATTTTGGCTTAAATAGCAACGCTCATCTTGCCATATAAGACAAGCGAAAATTTGTGTATGCAATAATTTCGCAAAAATCATTCTGAACCTAACGAAAAAAATATATTTCATTGTGTTTGTTTATTATTAAATTATTGTTAACGTATCTAAAATATATTTAGTTGGGTTAGGCTAAATTAAATTGCGCTTGTTGTAATAAGGTTAGGTAGGTTTTCAAAGTTTCTCTTGGTACAAAATTATAAATTTTTACATTAACATAAATGAAAAAAATATATCTTTAAACGTATATGAGAAAATTTTAGAAAGGACTTAATTTTAGATGAGTTCTTGCTAATTGACCAGTTTTACCTAATCGGCACGACATATATATATATATATATATATATATATATATATATATATATATATATATATATATATATTTGCAAGGAATTCGCAAGAGCAGGCGAAATATTCACAAACACTGATCTCTGGATCATTTGTTTTCCTATAAGACGTGCTCAGTAAAAGTGTATAATAACAAATGATCCGGAGAGACACTATATAATGATATTTGGAGGCTAATGTCTCGTGGAATAAGTGGTCGGTGAGTTTACTGAAGGAGAAACTATGAAATATATCGTGTGCCACGGAGGAAATTGGAAGAAAGTTGTCGGTATACTTAAGAGTTTATTGAAGAATGCCGCCGTCGGGGGTGAAGGTGTGGGGGTGGATTTGTAATCGGCAGGGGAGAGAAGATTACTTAGTGAGGGAGGGAGGGAGGTATCTGGGGAAGTCAGTGTTGATCGGGTAAAACAGCGCTGGAGTATGCCAACAGTACGTAAATAAGACACACGGTAGTTTATTGCGAAGAATTTCGTCCACCAAGAATTGATAGTCTGTGGTGGACGAAACGTCTTCACAATAAAACGTCATTACTCGCATTGTGTCTTATCTACCGTAGTGTTGAACGCAGACGCTTTATTTGCGTTTTTGACCCCGGATGGTTAGTAACACAGTGTAACCCAGGATGAAGACACACGTGCAACATCTTTACCAGTAGACGTTTCGCCCTGCAGTGACTTCATCAACACAAATTTAAGGACATACTGGGAAGATTGTAGAACTATATACAATATATACAAAAGACGAGGTAATCAGCCCCTCAGCCTTGAAGACTACGGTGCTCTTCACCAACTCCCAAGGCAGTGGGACTGATTACCTCGTCTCTTGTATATAGTTCTACAATATTCCTATTATGTCCTTGAATTCGTATTGATAAAGCTACTGGATGTCGAAACGTCTACAGATGTTGCACATGCGCTAAATTCTCCATCTCGTCGGTACTGTATACCATTTATATACGTAACCCAAGACAGCCAAGCAGTGTGCTTTATTTACGTTGGAGCTCTTGCTTTCTCCTTTAGGATACAACTCACAAAAGCCAACTAACTCCTGGCTATCTTATTTACTGCTAGGCGAATGTTTTGTAAGGAAATGGGGAGGGAGGGAGGGGGTTGGGGATGTCAACGTTGATTCAACACAACGTTTCGACACGTGATCGAAAAATTAGTAATCTATTCAACTGTATTTAAACAGGTATTATGTATATCATGTATAAAGATTTTTCAATAATCGCACCAACGTGTTATTTGTTTATTATATATATATATATATATATATATATATATATATATATATATATATATATATATATATATAAGTGTGCATGAAGGCGAAAGAGAGAGAAATAGAGATTGATAGATGAATAAATATAGAGAGTGCACAAATGTTACTTCTCGGCAAATAAAATAACTTCATGAATCAAAAACTTCGCCTTGTCATGTAAGCGCCGCAGCTAACAGATGGTACACAGATTATGGCTTAACAACCTCCATCTCATCCATTATATCACTACATTTCTAGTCAATTTATACGTGTGTCGGGGTGCACGAAGCTGGTGATTTAAAGCTTGTGATTGGCGTGGGTGAAATTAGACAATCTTTATAACCTGGCATGGTATACTGATGTTAGTTTATTCGTTAAGAACACTCACCGGACCCGGATTCTGAAGAGATTCGTCAAGATTTCACTGTGATATTTGGCGGGGTGTATACACTGCGTGTCAGGGGAAGAGAATTGGTCGCTATGTAAGGAAAAAATTTAGCAGAAGATCACGTAAAAAATACACAAATAACTCGCACATACTAGAAAGAAGCTTACGGCGACGTTTCGCTCCGACTTTGACCATTTACAATGGTCGGGCCGAAATGTCGTCGTAAGTTCCTTAGTCCTACGTGCGGGTTATTTGTGTATTGTTCCAGTTACGGTGTTGTGCCTTTCTGTTCTTTACGACGTAAAAAATCTTTTCAGTGTGACAGAGATATTGATATGTATGGCCATGACCTGGCCCGAGTGAAGACCATTCAAGATCAGTTATTTACTAGGTGTTCCATCGACGACTGGACTGTGTAATGAGTGCGAGGTACACGTCTGTGAGTGCAGGGGCAGTGTGATGGAGGGCGGTGTGTGCTGAAGGTTGTAGTGTGGGCCTGTCACTGCCATGTTTGAGGTGCTGGTGGTAGGCCTGGTAGGCCTCACTTACACGTGTGTGCAGACCCTCTTCTTCCTCAACTGTCTCAACTCCCGCAGGAGGGAACAAAAGAGGCTGGAGAAGGTCTACAGGGATAGTATGAGGAAAATTAAAGGTAGTGTCAGTGAAGTGCGAAAGCACAAAAAGGAGGCTGAAAAAGGAGTCACCGTTAAAAATATGAAAGAAAATGGGGTTTGTGTTGAAGAAGAAAACGAGAGACTAAGCCTCGACAAGACCATCATTTCAGAAGAGAGTTCCAAGGGCCAGTTAGTGACTTGTCTTGTGGTTAACAGTGGGAAGGAAGCTTTACCTGCTTCCCAGCGAGCTCTCACTGGCTCTCACTGCGTTCGAGTGAAAAATGCAATTTTGCAGCTCAACAATCAAACCACGGAAGACGAGCATGACCTAGCAAATGAGGAGAGTGATCCTCTCTCGCACAGCAAGAATGACGCCACCCTCAGTCCTCACGGTAAGAACTGTGGCGTGGCCACGGCTGCTCCTCGGCCTCCCTCCAGCTACAACATTACTGTCAACAGCAATATGATTGAGGTGAGGGAGGATGGAGAGCCGCCGGTGCAACCTACAGAATTTATTTATGAGTCACTGGAGACTGGTCCTTACTCTGTTTTGGCGCAAGTGTGTGAGGAGGAGGAGGAAGGTGAGGGACAGGAGTCTTGTCCGAGAACAGCAGATGTGTATCGTGATGCAGCAGACACGGAGGACAGCTGCACCACGCAGGATTCAGGACAGACTTGCCACCAGCTGCTTATGTTACCAGGTGCGAGAGACATCGACCTCGTTAATACCATCTCCCAGATCCTACAAAGTCCTCCAGAATCGCTGGAACTAGAAAACGAACATTTGCAGCTGGAGAATCTCGACACAGAACTCACATCAGAGAACACAGTTAGAACTGAAAGTCTTTCTGTCAAGCGCAGAGATTTGAAAGGAGGTTCTGCAGACCAAATTCACTGGAGCAGCACCAGCGGTGCGTGCGAGGCAAATTTGATCTGGATTCCCCAGAGTAGTAATTCAGCGGGAAGTCATCAGGGCACGTGGACGCTGCCCAGATCCGGTCGTCAAGCCTCGGACGCCCATGGCTGCCTTAGTAGACCACAAGGAGGAATGTGTGTCGGCCGGAAGGAGGGTAAATATGCCCCGGGTGGCCACACACTGCCTCGCCCTGCAGCCGGCCGCCCCAGCAGGCGTGACGAGGCGTGGTTGCGAGAAGAACAGCTCCACACCCACAACACTTGTCATTCACCTGCCATGGCCGGCGCTGCCACCACTACGCGCACCCAGCACATCGCGCGTCCGCGCTTTACAAACGACAAGTATACTGGTGTTGTCAGTGACATTCTGTGCAGTGATAGCAGTGACTCTACTGCCAGTGACCTAGTGGCCGCTCATAGTGATGATTGTGGCGACTCTGAACGCTCAGGCGATTCCGTATACCTCACTAAGACTGATCGCACCGACAGTGCTATTAGCAGCCTGGGAAGTGACTGTAAAAGCTCAAAACATATCGTATATGGAAACACTGAAACTCAAAATGCCCAGCCCATAGACAGTCAAATTTCAGTGACGATAAAACTCTCCGCTTCGAACCAGACAGAGACTGATTCGCAGGATGTCCTGCAGAGAGACCAGGTCGAGGCCTCTCTGCATGATTGTGGCTGTAATATATACGAGGAGATTAAAAGTGATTCGGGAGTAACGAACGATCAAGTCTCGCATGAACTGCTGGAGGAGGAGGACGGGGAGAGTGTGGGGTCTGGCTCACAGTACGAGAACATTTCAGAAACCGACACCCACGCCGACTCCGGGTACGAGTCACCAGGTACAGTAACATGACTGTTTTTTTGTCATTGTGTAAACCATTTTTTTTACCCTTGTTTAACATTTAGTGACGCTGCCTATAAACATAGAGTTGTGAAAGTGCTGTTGTTAGTTTCTTTTTTTCCCCCACAGGATTAGAAACGTACATTGCTGCACAGAACTGCATCTGCCGTTAAAAAAAAAACCTTATTATGGACATAGAGACATAAATTATGTGTAATGAGATCTGTTATTAACAACGTTTCTCCCACGCAGTGAGCGACGTGTAAAAGATACCTGCGTGGGCGAAACGTTGTGAATAAAGGATCTCATTACAGTGCATTTGTGTTCGTGTTTCCATCGTGTCTGATCTTTATACCATTCTCTCTTATCCTAAATTATCCTGAAGCCTCTTTATAATCTATCTGTTTACCTGTGTTTGTCTCTGGATAATTTACGTCCCAATTTATTCCCTTAGGTTTGTTGTTCATATGTACTGTGAACAACAGAGGTCCCAATACCGACCCCTGTGGGAGGCCGCTTGGGACTGATCCCTCTTCTCATTCCTTCACATTTACGTATTTTTTTTTACTCTCGATTCCCTCTCCTTCACAAAAAACATTCTTTCAAAAGGAAAATAAGAAAATAACCTTGATGGAAATTAAAAAGGAAGTTGTATTTCTGCTTCAGGGAGTCTATTTAGTCAGAGTCTTGAGTCAGAGAGCGTTGAGTCAGTCTTGAGACAGTCTTGAGTCAAAGACTGTCTTGAGTCAGAGACTGTCTTGTGTCAGAGAGTCTTGAATCAAAGAGTCTTCAGTCAGAGACTGTCTTTAGTCAGAAAGTCTTCAGTCAGAGAGTCTTCAGTCAGTCTTCAGGGTCTTTAAGTCTAGATTACACAGGTCTCCTATATACCTTTCTTTCAGTTTTGTGCCCAAGTGGATCCCTCACTTCCATCACTGCTTACGACACTTCGTTAAGAAAAACTTTGTTTCATATACATTTTTTTTGTTTCCTTACCAGTTTCGTTCAGTGTTTTAATGTATACATGGTTTAGAATTTAAAAAAAAAAAACCTACTCTTTAGCCTTTTTTTGGGTATCTTCATTTGCGTCGATTATTGCCGTTGGTCTGTTTTACCAAGTTTGGTTTTATTTTCCTCGTTTGGTTTTGAATTGCCTCGTTTGGTCTCGATTGAAGAGGATGGTATCGATTACTGCAGATGGTCTCGATAATTACTAAGGGGTGGCTTCGATTATTATTATTATTATTATTATTATTATTATTATTATTATTTTTCTCCGTCTTAGGAATAAATAATAAATGAAAAAAACTAATATTTAACAGCCTCGTTGACCAAGGTTGGCCTCGTTGACCAAGGTTGGCCTCGTTGACCAGGGTTGGCCTCGTTGACCAGGGTTGGCCTCGAGTATCAAAACAACCAGCTCCTTTAATCAATGGTCTCGATTATTGTAACTGGTCTGGCGTCCGATTAAGGGCGTGACAAGTGGGTGTTTCTGACGGGTAAGGAGAGGGTCGGAACATCAAGACATTGTGGGGCGTGCAATGCTGACGAAGGGGTGTGCAGTGCTGAGGGAGGGCCGTGCAATGCTGCAGGAGGGGCGTGCAGTGCTGAGGGAGGGGCGTACAATGCTGAGGGAGGGGAGTTCAATGCTAGGGAAGGGGTGTGCAATGCTGACGAAGGGGCGTGCAGTGCTGAGGGATGGGCGTGCAATGCGGACGAAGGGGCGTGCAGTGCTGAGGAAGGGCCGTGCAATGCTGAGGGAGGGGAGTTCAGTGCTAGCACTAGGGAAGGGGTGTGCAATGCTGAGGGAGGGGAGTTCAGTGCTAGCACTAGGGAAGGGGTGTGTAATGCTGAGGGAGGGGAGTTCAGTGCTAGGGAAGGGGTGTGTAATGCTGAGGAGAAGGGAAGCACGTAGGTGGGAGATGGGAAAGATAGAAACCGGGAATCGTAGGAATTAAGTTATAGTAAATAGTGCATAAGAAAATGTAGGGGGGCGAGAGAGAGAGATAAAGAGGGGGGGGACTGATTAAAAGAGTTTATGTAAATGCAAAATAGAGTAAATATGTGACAGAATGCGTATGCATGGGAAAGTCAGGATAGTGAATCAGAAGGTCCTCCTCCCACTCTTCATACTGAAACCGTCAACCTAACACAGTGATATACATTATTGTCATATTCATGGGCATGCGCTAAATTCGTAAGGAGCCATACGGAGACGGGGGATTAGGATATAATCAGGTCTAAGCCAAGGAAGGCAAGTACAGCTCAAATTCCTCGGATTAAGAGCACTTTGCTGGCAGCATCACCCCCTTCCCCACCTCCTTGAAAGGAATACTATGACGTATGGACTAAACTATCTTGATATTTAATAGTAATAGTAGAAGTTGGACTTCTACCTCTAGAACTATTACTAGTACTGGACCTACTATTGCTGGACCTACTACTGGAACTACTGCTGCTGGACCTACTACTGGAACTACTGCTGCTGGATCTACTACTACTACTGGAACTACTGCTGCTGGACCTACTACTGGAACTACTGCTGCTGGA
Source organism: Cherax destructor (assembly GCA_009830355.1). Taxonomy (NCBI): domain Eukaryota; kingdom Metazoa; phylum Arthropoda; class Malacostraca; order Decapoda; family Parastacidae; genus Cherax; species Cherax destructor. Next base: position 25,872 of record WNWK01006559.1, read on the forward strand.
CCTACTACTGGAACTACTGCTGCTGGACCTACTAGTGGAACTACTGCTGCTGGACCTACTACTGGAACTACTGCTGCTGGACCTACTACTGGAACTACTGCTGCTGGACCTACTACTGGAACTACTACTGCTGGACCTACTACTACTGGAACTACTACTGCTGGACCTACTACTACTGGAACTACTGCTGCTGGACCTACTACTGGAACTACTGCTGCTGGACCTACTACTGGAACTACTACTGCTGGACCTACTACTACTGGAACTACTACTGCTGGACCTACTACTACTGGAACTACTGCTGCTGGACCTACTACTGGAACTACTGCTGCTGGACCTACTACTACTGGAACAACTGCTGCTGGACCTACTACTACTGGAACTACTGCTGCTGGACCTACTACTGGAACTACTGCTGCTGGACCTACTACTGGAACTACTGCTGCTGGACCTACTACTACTACTGGAACAACTGCTGCTGGACCTACTACTGGAACTACTACTGCTGGACCTACTACTGGAACTACTACTGCTGGACCTACTACTACTGGAACTACTACTGCTGGACCTACTACTGGAACTACTGCTGCTGGACCTACTACTGGAACTACTACTGCTGGACCTACTACTGGAACTACTACTGCTGGACCTACTACTGGAACTACTACTGCTGGACCTACTACTGGAACTACTGCTGCTGGACCTACTACTGGAACTACTACTGCTGGACCTACTACTGGAACTACTACTGCTGGACCTACTACTGGAACTACTACTGCTGGACCTACTACTGGAACTACTGCTGCTGGACCTACTACTACTACTGGAACTACTGCTGCTGGACCTACTACTACTACTGGAACTACTACTGCTGGACCTACTACTGGAACTACTGCTGCTGGACCTACTACTGGAACTACTGCTGCTGGACATACTACTGGAACTACTGCTGCTGGACCTACTACTGGAACTACTGCTGCTGGACCTACTACTGGAACTACTGCTGCTGGACCTACTACTGGAACTACTGCTGCTGGACCTACTACTACTGGAACTACTGCTGCTGGACCTACTACTGGAACTACTGCTGCTGGACCTACTACTACTGGAACTACTGCTGCTGGACCTACTACTACTGGAACAACTGCTGCTGCACCTACTACTGGAACTACTGCTGCTGGACCTACTACTGGAACTACTGCTGCTGGACCTACTACTGGAACTACTGCTGCTGGACCTACTACTGGAACTACTGCTGCTGGACCTACTACTGGAACTACTGCTGCTGGACCTACTACTGGAACTACTGCTGCTGGACCTACTACTGGAACTACTGCTGCTGGACCTACTACTGGAACTACTGCTGCTGGACCTACTACTGGAACTACTGCTGCTGCACCTACTACTGGAACTACTGCTGCTGGACCTACTACTGGAACTACTGCTGCTGGACCTACTACTACTGGAACTACTGCTGCTGGACCTACTACTGGAACTACTGCTGCTGGACCTACTACTACTGGAATTACTGCTGCTGGACCTACTACTACTGGAACAACTGCTGCTGGACCTACTACTGGAACTACTGCTGCTGGACCTACTACTGGAACTACTGCTGCTGGACCTACTACTGGAACTACTGCTGCTGGACCTACTACTGGAACTACTGCTGCTGGACCTACTACTGGAACTACTGCTGCTGGACCTACTACTACTGGAACTACTGCTGCTGGACCTACTACTGGAACTACTACTGCTGGACCTACTACTGGAACTACTGCTGCTGGACCTACTACTACTACTGGAACTACTGCTGCTGGACCTACTACTGGAACTTCTGCTGCTGGACCTACTACTGGAACTACTGCTGCTGGACCTACTACTGGAACTACTGCTGCTGGACCTACTACTGGAACTACTAGCACCATCATTAGCACTACCACTGTTACTATTTCCAACTACATCACTACTATCATTAGGTAAAAGGTCACAAGTGCAACTAATGTAACATTTTATTGTGGCAACGTTTCTCTCTCCAGGAGCTTTAAGCCAGTGACGGCTTGACAAAGCCTTTAAGTTGTCTAAAGTGACTTCATTAGTAGCTATAAGGGCGTACATCATAGCCTCGAAAACCGGAGAACTCACAGCCAGAATTAACTTGTAAACCTGCCGGCTTGACAAAGCCGGCAGGTTCAAAGTTATATATATATATATATATATATATATATATATATATATATATATATATATATATATATATATATATATATATATATACATTAACCAGAAACAAGTGGTATTGAAACATTTACCAAACTGCGGCAGGCCAGATTCGACCCCACGACACATTATCCTGCCTCAGAGACAACACAACGTACGTGTCACCCTATCCACTATGCCATATATATATATATATATATATATATATATATATATATATATATATATATATATATATATATATATATATATATATATATATATATATAAAAAGATGGGGTGGTAGGGAAGTGGAATATTCAAATGGCTTCAGAAAGAAATCTAAATATTCTTCCTTGAAGTCTTTTTATCCACTTCTCCGAGGCAATGGGTCCCACAATTGACACCAGAGGTGGACCCCATCCTATATATATATATATATATATATATATATATATATATATATATGTGTGTGTGTGTGTGTGTGTGTGTGTGTGTGTTGTCAGAGTTGTTTCTGGTGTTTTGTACTCTAAATTCCTTTATGTTTAACCTAGTATTCTGTTGGCTTGTGTGCTCGCAGTTAGGCATTGTTTGTATAGGTCATTGCTAATACTTCCCAAGGTCCTGCTTTTCTTTTGTTTCGCCTAGCGGGTTTTCAAACATTTTATTCTCATGTTTGACATTGTTCTATCCAATATTCAGTACCCTGCACCTGCCCTTGTTGAAAGTTACCTTCTACGTCTCTGATCACTGCACTCATATTATCTAGGTCGCTGAATACTTTTAAATTTAGCTATAGATGTGATGTTTTCCCCTTTTCTGTGTGGAGAGAGAGAGAGAAAGAAAGGAAGGAAGGAAGGAATGAAGGAAGTGTAACGTATCTAGGGTTATGAGTTGATGAGCTTAGGGTGTGGAGTGTGGGTCCTCTAGGGAAGGCTCTTGAGGGCGTCAGTGGGGTGTGGTCAGCCTGGAGGTGTGGGTTGTGGGCCGCATGCGTCTTTTCTATTTGCTGCGTCTAAACGTGACCTACATCTCACGACGCTTGCAGCTGTTAAGCATGTACGCACACAATCGTGATCACGCACCCCACACATACACGCACGTGATTTTGGGAAAGATATCTGGAGAAGGCAGGAAGTGGCTCCAAGGTAACGTGGTCAGGCAAGTGCCTACTAAAAAAATCGTTCATTATAAATGCAAAGCAATGAGAGGCTCACATTGGGAAAGATCTGGTGGTCAACCTTATACCATACATATTCATATAAATACGCACATAGCTAAGACGAGCGGCGAACACCAGACTAGCGCAAATAAGAATGACAAGCATTCAGGAATAAAAACACTGGAACGTCCAAGTCAGTATTCGCACCATATGTCAGACCAATTATAAAATAAGCATTATCGTCCTATAAAAAAATTGAGGTTTAAAGTTTTACAACACGGCTGGTACCGAAACTAAGGAACTGAAACTACGAAAAAGATACTGGAGGAATGGAGAAAAAATGAGGGGACATGATCACAACATACAGGATGCTTAGAGAAACACACACACAGTCCACGACTACAGACTTGACAGCACGTGGAGAGCACATTACCACAGGAAAACACTCGTGGAGAGAAGTGAAGAAGCGTAGTGGAACACACACACGCAAAGAAAAAAAACAATACGTATATATGCTCTCAATATTTCTGATTATTGTAAATAAAATCTGTCAACCGGAGGCTAAGAGGTGGCCCAAGAGCTGAATCTCAACACCCCATGAGACTCACCTAGCTTAATGATGCAAGTGGGTTGTTAAAATTAGCTTGTTATAACTAGCATGTTACAGCGTGGTTGTTACACCGTGGTTGTTACACCGTGGTTGTTACACCGTGGTTGTTACACCGTGGCTGTTACACCGTGGTTGTTACACCGTGATTGTTACACCGTGGCTGTTACACCGTGGCTGTTACACCGTGGCTGTTAAACCGTGGTTGTTACACCGTGGTTGTTACACCGTGGCTGTTACACCGTGGCTGTTACACCGTGGTTGTTACACCGTGGTTGTTACCACTGAACAGTAACATTCGCTTCTCATTGAAGATTTGTAGAAGGCTCTTAAACATTAGGCTTTTTTTCATTTATTATTCCTAAGACGGAGAAAAATGATAACAATAACTCCTCTTACTACTACTACTACTACTACTACTACTAATAATAATAATAATAATAATAATAATAATAATAATTTTATTTTTTATTGCTGATTATGTAAAAAAATTAATTATGTTTTAATGAAATGAGTTTGTAAATAAAAATTTTGATGAAAACAAAAGTGTAATTGGTGCCTGATAGCGAAAAGGAAGAGGAAGACGTATCAAAAATAATTATAGGGGAAAACAACGGGTGATGGTAAGCGGCGAGGTGTGGTAGTGGGCGCATGTGTCGAGTGGGGTTCCACAAGGGTCAGTCCTAGGGCCTGTGCTGTTTCTCATGTACGTATGTGAACTACATGACGGAAGGGCTTTAAGAAGGGCCAGGGTTGGTGGGGAAGAGAAGGAATTGGCTGTATTTTCACAGATTCTCTCTCTCTCTCTCTCTCTCTCTCTCTCTCTCTCTCTCTCTCTCTCTCTCTCTCTCTCAAGGCACCCGGAACACCTGAATCACTAAACGAAGAATTTATAAATGGTTTTTAACACGGTAACTCATTATTTGCTTGTTAAGCACTTGTGGGTGGGGTTTCTCCTACGTTTTCTACACCTGGTAATTGAATTTGTTTTTTAGTGTGTGTGAAGTGTGGTGGCGATCTTCGGGGTAATTCTTGAGGTTATGCCGCTCGTTGGCGATCTACTTAAAACTAATTGCGATCGCTGGCGATATACTTAAAGCGAATTGCCCTCGTTGGCGATCTACCTCCAGTGAATCTCTTCTCTAAAGTACAATAAACTTCGCGTTTTAAAATGGGAGGAGCCACGTCATCACTAAATCAACCCAATATTTATGCCTTAGCGACCAAACAATTTCATGATTACTACGATATAGAGTTAGAAAGTGAAACCTAAAATGCAGCCTTTTAAAACATTTGTAAGTGAGAAAAATTGCATATTATTCAAGATTACTATGTGCGGACCGCACTCTAGCTCCTGGCCCCTAAATAATTAATTGATCTATTGGAGTAATTATTATTATTATTATTATTATTATTATTATTATTATTATTATTATTATTATTATTATTATGGGGAAACGATAGAGTCATAGGGGTGATACAGTGCCTGCGGAATAGAAGGTGATTAGAATTGACCTGAGAAACTGGCACTAAAGCAGCCTTACGTTGAAGGGTCAATGTGAGTGATGCAAACCCAAGGGTGTTGTCGCGGTAATACGGGTGATGTCGGGGTGCCACGGGTGTCGTCGCTGTACCACGAGTGTTGTCACGGTGCCACGGGTGTCGTCGCGGTGCCACGGGTGTCATCACAGTACCACGGGTGACGTCACAGTGCCACGGGTGTCGTCGCTAAAACGGGTGTCATCACAGTACCGCTGGTGTCGTCGCGGTACCACGGGTGTGGTTGCGGTGCCACGGGTGTCGTCGCGGTGCCACGTGTGTCGTCGCAGTGCCACGGGTGTCGTTGCGGTGCCACGAGTGTCGTTGCTGTGCCACGGTGTCGTCGCGGTGCCACGAGTGTCGTCCCAGTACCACGGGTGACGTCGCAGTGCCACGTGTGTCGTCACGGTGCCACGGGTGTCATCACAGTTCCACGGGGGATGTCGCAGTGCCACGCGTGTCATCACAGTACCACGAGTGATGTCGCAGTGCCACGGGTGTCATCACAGTGCCACGGGTGACGTCGCAGTACCACGGGTTTCATCACAGTACCACGGGTGTCATCACAGTTCCACGGGTGACGTCGCAGTGCCACGGGTTTCATCACAGTACCACGGGTTTCATCACAGTACCACGGCTGTCATCACAGTACCACGGGTGATGGTGCAGTGCCACGGGTGACGTCGCAGAGCCACGGGTGTCATCTCAGTGCCACGGGTGTCATTGCAGTAGCGTGCTCATCGTCGTAGTGAGAACTGAACTCCCATATGGTAGTCTCTGCCATTGCTCCAGTACCATCCCCTGGTTGATCCCTGTCATGCCTTCAAGGGATGGCATGACAGGGGAAATGAGCTACTCTCCCTTTACTCGGATCAAACATGATTACTTCGCATTCCTATACCTGACAAGCAAGTCTTTACTCCTATACTTCCCAACATCATCACCTCCCATACGGGCTTAACGCTTCCTCATGAATATTAAAATTATGATCAGTTATTTCCCTCAAGGTGAAGTTCCTCTTTATATCTCTCGGGGTCTTCCTATTTATGCCTGTTCGTCCTTGTTAAAAATCTTTGCCACGACCTGTATTTACCTTCCTTATTGATATCTGCGAGTATATCGCATGTCGTGACCATGTCTTCCTTGAGTTTCCTATCCAGCGGTGTATAGCTTGATCTCTCCTGGTCTGCCCTCACACCCCAGGTCTTATATCTGAGGAAATAGTGTGTGTGTGTGTGTGTGTGTGTGTGTGTGTGTGTGTGTGTGTGGAGAGAGAGAGAAAGAGAGAGAGAGAGTACGTGCCTGTTCTTACTCGCTCACGGAGCAAATGGAACACAAAGTTGAGTGATCTTAATTTAAAGACAATGATCAGTGTTATGCGCTTGTACCTAATTACAAGTGAGTCACGGCTGTGTGCTTACACGGGTTCATTGTTTACACCTCGTCATGGAGGAGGAGGGAGGCTGAGGGGAGGGAGGAAAGATGGGTCAACTTTCTCTACAACATAGAAGTGAAGATGCTTGTGTGTGTGTGTGTGTTAATATATGCGTTACTGTATGTTGATGTGTTTGTTAATATGTGTTTATACCCTGGCACTGTAGTGTTGAAAGCTGAATGTGTCTTGTACCTCTGGTTGACAGAATTTTTTTTCATATCAATCTGTGCTATTTTTATCATGTTCGCGCAGCGTTGATTGACACTCAGCTTTGGTGGTTTAGTCAACTTTCTCCAGCCTAAATGTTTCACACCACAACAGCAACAACGTGTTAACTGGGTTAGTTAACTCTTCAGCGCTGATCCCGCATCTCGTACGCCACCTGTGGGATTCATATCTGCACCTTGGGCAGTCCGAACATCCTCCTTTGAGAACCTCAAGGTAGAGGGTGTTGAGGGTTTCTTGGACTCATGCTGCCTGAAGCTAGGTTTGCGCTATCCGTCCGGTGCTTGCATAACAAGCCGACCTACGCAGCAGTCTCAGGAGCAGGGAAAGAAGGATCCTGCCAGTGATAAACTGAGGATCCCTTTGTTCGGATAAGGGCTGCCCTCCGAGATTGATGTCTGGATATGTCTGCTCATGGAAGGACATCGTTATAGCTGCTATATGGGGATACCTAAGTGCTGGACTCTGGTGAGGATAATTCACTTCCTGCTATTACAGACAGGTCGAAGAACAACGATGGAGTGGGTTTTGTAGCCAACAATGGTGAGGACTCTTTATTATCCTATTTACCAAGGAAGTCCTCCATATCCTATTAACCATGGGAATCTACTATGGAGTTAGATGGTGAGTCCAGGTTCACTGCCAACTTAAGCCATCAGAGTACTCTGCTCACCCTCGTTCAGCACGCTCCTGTCAGCCATGTAGACCAGAAGTTTCATGCTTGGCTGACCAGTCTTCACGATCAGTGCAAAGACATGCAGCTCTGTTGGTACCCAGGCTCTGGTTTGGTCCTGGTATTGAACTGACTGATGCGGAGGACAAGGCTGCTTCCTCTATGAGCACACACTATAGCAAACTTTTCTCTCGCAGCCACTTTTTTTTTTTTTGAGCTACATGCGACAGTGTCAGATGGAACGCGGCAGACCTGGTAGTCACTATGGAAGGAAGTGGGGGTTTGACCTTCCTCTTTCTGCAAGAAATGTCGTTATGAAAAGATTATTTGTAGGTTAAGGCTAAGGCCAGGTCACCTCCTGGGTGTTGTTGCTCCTCTTTCTTAAACTTTTAGTGTTGCTGACTGTGACACTTCAAATGTATGTCCTCATCTTCAGCCTTTATAGTTTAGATTATTTTTATAATAACTGAAGTACCTGTAGGAGCCTCTGACAAATTTTAGGTCATTCTATTATTAATCAACCATTTTTTCTGTGTAAAATTTTTATTGTATTGAGCGTATTTTTTTTTTTTGTGTGTGTGTATGCCTGAAGTTAGTCTTAGATTGCGTGTGTTTTGGTCTGTGTGCTAGTGAGTGATGAATGATATTTTGGTCGCAGCATTCTCTAAATATTGAAATTTATTCCTCCTTTAATCCTTTGCTTAAACAATATTTACTGGAGCATAATAGCAAGTTATTAAAAAACAATATTTATGGGTCGTCTCAAGAATCTTTCCGGTAATTGACATCATTAACACTGTAGTTGGGAGGACCACTCGCCTCCCCTGTTGTGGCAGAGATAATAGGTGTGAGTTAGAGGCAATAAAAGCTGAGCAGCTCTGCTACGTAGCAATCTTGGGCTATCTTGACCAGAGATTTTAAGGAGGAGGTATTTCTTTTGCTGTCACCTGGAGTCTACCTCCGACAATTTTGACAGTTCTTGCAAGCAGCCACCAGAGGTGCTGTCCGGGTGTGGCACTTACATCTTGGCAGAAAAATAGTCAGCAACTAGGTCAACTCTGCCTTGATCGATGGTAGCTAGAGTACAAAATTGTTGATCTAGAGAGAGAATTGTGATATTAAGGCCTTCATCTAGCACCTCTCTCTCTCTCTCTCTCTCTCTCTTTCTCTCTTTCGTGTGTGTGTTTTCCTAAAAAAAACAGGAAAATGAAGGGATTTAGTAAAAATTAAAACTGAAAATGAGCTAGTAATTTGTATGAGTGTTTATGTATTTATATATATCTTAAGTAACTGAGTAATTTTGTATTACATTGTCTAGCAGCTAAAGTTAATAACCTAAGCTTCAATTACATTGTTTAGCAACTCACTGAATACTCTGTGAATATATTTGTCACTGTGATTGAGGACTCACCAGGAAAGGATGCGCTAAGAAGGTGAGTGAGTGAGAGTGTAGTGACAAGACGTGTGTAGAAAGAAGGTGAGTGAGTGAGAGTATAGATAGTGACAAGACGTGCGTGAGTACACGTGTATGTTCGTTGAGTGTTCAGAGTGCAGGTAAGAGAGAGTGTGTAGAGAGGCGGGGTATTAGTGGAGAAGCGCTAAAGACGTAGGAGTCAAACAGCTCCTGGGCAATGGGAGTGAGGCAGGAGGAAAGTGAATTAGTGAAGAAAGAGAGATTGAAGGAGAAAAATAATGTATAAGGTAGTGTTTGAGAGAGAGACAGTGTGGGACAGTGTAGGAGAGACTGGGAGAGACAGTGTAGGAAAGACTGGGAGAGACTGTGGGAGAGAGAGAGTGTGTGGGGGAGAAACAGTTTGGAAGAGACAATGTGAGAGAGAGACAGTGTGAGACAGTATAGGAGAGACAGTGTACTCACCTAATTGTGGTTGCAGGGGTCGAGACTCAGCTCCTGGCCCCGCCTCTTCGCTGTCTGCTTCTGGGTCTCTGCTCTCCCTGCTCCATGAGCTTTATCATACCTTGTCTTAAAACTATGTATGGTTCCTGCCTCCACTATATCTTTCTCTAGACTATTCCACTTCCTGACTACTCTGTGGCTGAAGAAATGCTTCCTAACATCCCTTTGACTCATCTGAGTCTTCAGCTTCCAGTTGTGTCCCCTTGTTTCTGTGTTCCCTCTCTGGAACATCCTGTCACTGTCTACCTTGTCAATTCCCTGCAGTATTTTGTATGTCGTTATCATGTCTCCTCTGACCCTTCTTTCCTCCAGTGTTGTTAGTCCTATTTCCCTCAACCTTTCTTCATAAGACAGACCCCTGAGTTGTGGAACTAACCTTGTCGCAAACCTTTGCACTTTCTCTAGTTTCTTTACGTGCTTGACCAGGTGTGGGTTCCAGACTGGTGCTGCATATTCTAGTATGGGCCTAACGTACACGGTATACAGTGTCTTGAACGATTCCTTGTTAAGGTAACGGAACGCTAATCTTAGGTTTGCCAGTCGCCCATATGCTGCCGCAGTTATCTGGTTGATGTGTGCCTCCGGAGACGTGCTTGGCGTTATACTCACTCCAAGGTCTTTCTCCTTTGCCGAGGTTTGTAGCCTTTGTCCGCCTAGCTTGTACTCTGTCAGCGGTCTTCTTTGCCCTTCTCCGATCCTCATGACTTTGCATTTGGAGGGATTGAATTCGAGAAGCCAATTGCTAGACCAGATGTCGAGCTTGTCCAGGTCTGTTTGCAGCCCTGCCTGGTCCTCTTCCGATGTGATTCTCCTCATTATTTTCACATCATTCGCGAATAGAGACACTTCTGAGTCTATCCCGTCCGTCATGTCATTTACATATACCAGGAATAACACTGGTCCTAGGACTGACCCCTGCGGTACACCGCTCGTCACAGGCGCCCACTGTGATACCTCACCACGCACCATGACCCGTTGTTGCCTCCCTTTGAGGTATTCCCTGATCCATTCCAGTGCCCTTCCTGTTATACCTGCTTGTTCTTCCAACTTCTTTACTAATCTCATGTGAGGAACTGTGTCGAAGGCCTTCCTGCAGTCCAGGAAAATGCAATCAACCCACCCTTCTCTCTCCTGCCTTACCTCTGTTACTTTATCATAGAACTCTAGGAGGTTTGTTACACAGGATTTGCCTTCCCGGAATCCGTGCTGTCTGGTGTTTATTATCCTGTTCAGCTCAAAGTGTTCCACCATTCTTTTCCTGATGATTTTCTCCAGGACTTTGCACACTATACACGTAAGTGACACCGGTCTATAGTTTAGTGCCTCTTTTCTGTCTCCTTTTTTAAAAATGGGGACTACGTTGGCCTTCTTCCATACCTCAGGTAGCTGCCCAGTTTCAAGGGATGTGTTGAATATTATGGTAAGTGGCACACTCAGTACCTCAGCTCCTTCCCGAAGAACCCACGGGGAGATATTGTCCGGACCCATCGCCTTTGAGGTATCGAGGTCACTGAGTAACTGCTTCACTTCCTCCTCAGTTGTGTGTATGCTCTCTAGCACTTGGTACATCCCTTGTTGGTGACGAACCCCGTCCTGTCTACCCAGCTGCCTTCCTTCCTCCATTGTGAATACTTCCTTAAACCTCAAGTTGAGCTTCTCACATACCTCTTGATCATTACTTGTGAGTTCCCCATCTTCTCTCCTCAGCCTTATCACCTGGTCCTTGACTGTTTTCTTCCTTCTGATGTGACTGTACATCAGTTTCGGGTCGGACTTAACTTTCGATGCTATGTCATTTTCGTACTGTTTCTGGGCTTCCCTCCGTACTTGTGCATACTCGTTTCTAGCTCTTCTGCTAATCTCTTTGTTTACTTGGGTTCTTTGCCTTCTGTACCGTTTCCATTCTCTGATACTCTGAGTCTTTGCCTCCCTGCACCTTTGGGTAAACCAGGTTCTCTTTCTGGCCTTCCCATTTAATCCTTTGCCTCTGGGTATAAACCGTTCCTCTGCCTCCTTGCACTTTGCCCCTACGTATTCCATCATTTCATTTATTGTCAGTCCTTCCATTTCCCTTTCCCACTGAACATCCTGCAGGAAATTCCTCATGCCCGTGTAGTTTCCTCTTTTAAAGTCTGGTTTGTCTCTATCGGTACTGTTTTCCCTCTCCACCTGTAGCTCTACAATGTAGGAGAGACAGTGTAGGGAGACTGTGGGAGAGACATTGTGGCAGTGTGGGAGAGTGTGTTTGAGAGAGAGAGAGTGTGGGAGAAACAGCGTGGAAGAGACAATGTGAGAGAGACAGTGTGGGAGTGAGAGGCAGTGTGAGAGAAAGAGTGTGAGAGACAGTGTGAGACAGCATAGGAGATACTGTGGGAGAGACAGTGTGAGACAGTGTAGGAGAGACAGTGTGAGACAGCATAGGAGATACTGTGGGAGAGACAGTGTGAGACAGTGTAGGAGAGACTGGGAGAGACAGTGTGGCAGTGTGGGAGAGTGTGTGATGGAGAGAGTGTGTGGGAGAAACAGCGTGGAAGAGACAATGTGAGAGAAAGACAGTGTGAGAGAAACAGTGTGAGAGAAAGACAGTGTGAGAGAAACAGTGTGAGAGAAAGACAGTGTGAGAGAGACAATGTGAGAGAGAGACAGTGTGAGACAGTATAGGAGAGACTGTGTGAGAAGAGAGAGAGAGAGAGAGAGAGAGAGAGAGAGAGAGAGAGAGAGAGAGTGGGAGAAACAGCGTGGAAGACAATGTGAGAGAGAGACAGTGTGAGACAGTATAGGAGAGACTGTGTGAGAAGAGAGAGAGAGAGAGAGAGAGAGAGAGAGAGAGAGAGAGAGAGAGAGGAGAGTGGGAGAAACAGCGTGGAAGACAATGCGAGAGAGAGAGACAGTGTGGGAGAGACAGTGTGAGAGAAAGACAGTGGGAGAGAGAGACAGTGTGGGAGAGACAGTGGGAGAGACATACACGCAGACAAAGTCGGACATTCCAGCTGGGAATGATAATGGGGGTCTTGTCCCCAATGTCCTGATTATGCGTTATTAAATTCTCTTACCATTTCCTTGTAATCTGACAACCACATCCTGTTTCCTGTGTAATTACTAGCAGCTGTAATGTCTGTGGCAGCGAGGGCTGTGTGTGTACTAGCCTAGATCTACTCGCTTAGTTGTGGCTGTGGGGTTGACTTATACCTCCTGGCCCCATTTCTTTTAGTGTACTACCGATTTCACTATTTTCTCTCATGAGCTCCGTCGTACTTCCCCTTAAAACTGTGTATTTAGATTGCTTCTATCATGTCGTATATATTATTCAGTATTTTTTTAACGTTGCTGTGACATTATCATCTTTAACCTGTATGTTTGTGCGAAGCTATGTAGGATTTGATTCTCCGGAGGGTACTTGACCCTTTGTGCTCCCAGACGAAACTGGAGACCATAGCGACCCGGCCATAGCGATGGGTAACTGACATCTAAGAACATAAGAACATAAGAAAGGAGGAACACTGCAGCAGGCCTGTTGGCCTATGTCCCTATTATCCCCGATCCCCTTCTTTGAAGGCCTCTAATTACTTTGTGTGATTAAAACACTGAGGAAGCAACATAGTGTGCCTGCCAATTTTGAGGGAAATGTGTTGTTAGAGGAAGGAATGTATGTGTGTTGCGGACATATCACCTCTTCTTCGTTAACCTTCATATTGAGCTGAAAGTCGTTACTATTACTTTAATGGCGGTTTACCTGGAGTGAGTTTCGGGGGGTCAACGCCTCCGAGGCCCGGCCCAGGCCTCATGGGGGATCAGGGTCTGATAAACTAGGCTGTTACTGCCGGGTGGGGGGCGCTGTACCCGTATGAGTTACGCAGTGCCTGGGAGGCAATCACCTTCCATCTAATGAAATGTAGCGCCAATTTCTTTGATCAAGAAGCCCCTCATCTGCGTCAAGGAATCTCCCGTGTGAAGAGCTGCAAGTTGTTCAGTATTTCCTAGCACTTGTGATAGTCCAGGAGGTTACAGTCAAGGTTATCACACTGCAAGTCATTCATGACAGATTCTCTGATACCTTGACGCTGGTAATTCAGTTTATCAGGAAGAAGGTACTAAGTATGCTTTCAAAGTTATTTCCAGAGCCGTCTTTGAGAAGGGCAGCAATTTCTTTGATGATCAATAGTTTAGACCATTGCTTATCTTTCCTGTCTTCAGTCAGTTGAAGGGAGAAAGAGAGAGAGAGAGAGAGTGAATGAACGAATGAATGGGAAAAAGAGTTTGTGAGAGTGGGGCACAATTGTAGGTATTATGAAATTGGGGAAGGAGGGAAAGAAGCGAGTGAATTGGCCTGGAGAGTTAAGTTTATTTTATTTTTTAGAATAGATGTGACTTGCCTAGGGTAGGGGATGTTGAATGAAGTTAGAGGATAGTTGACGTATGGGTGGATAGTGAGAAGGGGGAGGGTATGGGAGAGGAAAATGATTGAATGGGGGAAGGGGGGTAAAAGGAAGATTTGCGTGGAAAGGCAGAAGAATAAGGGAGAGAGTATCAGTGTGGTGGTAAGAGAAGTGAGGTCAAGGTTAAGCAACACCTTAATAGTATCTGCTCTTGTTGAGAGAGGTTTATGTGGGGAGAGGGAAGTGAGAGTACAGTAGCTGGCTACAACTGCATGTACTCTGTTGTGTTTGCTATGATCAGATTCACTCACGCCTCGCCTTGTAAGCCTTAGCATACATGTTCTTAAAGCTGTGTTTGGAGCCTTCCTTCACCTTGTCGTTCGGGCTCTTCCATTCATGTGTGTGTATGTACTCACCTAATTGTACTCACCTAATTGTGGTTGCAGGGGTCGAGACTCAGCTCCTGGCCCCGCCTCTTCGCTGTCCGCTACTGGGTCTCTGCTCTCCCTGCTCCATGAGCTTTATCATACCTTGTCTTAAAACTATGTATGGTTCCTGCCTCCACTATATCTTTCTCTAGTCCATTCCACTTCCTGACTACTCTGTGGCTGAAGAAATGTTTCCTGACATCCCTTTGACTCATCTGAGTCTTCAGCTTCCAGTTGTGTCCCCTTGTTTCTGTGTTCCCTCTCTGAAACAACCTGTCACTATCTACCTTGTCAATTCCCCGCAGTATTTTGTATGTCGTTATCATGTCTCCTCTGACCCTTCTTTCCTCCAGTGTTGTTAGTCCTATTTCCCTCAATCTTTCTTCATAAGACAGACCCCTGAGTTGTGGAACTAACCTTGTCGCAAACCTTTGCACTTTCTCCAGTTTCCTTACATGCTTGACCAGGTGTGGGTTCCAGACTGGTGCTGCATATTCTAGTATGGGCCTGACGTACACGGTATACAGTGTCTTGAACGATTCCTTGTTAAGGTAACGGAACGCTAATCTAAGGTTTGCCAGACGCCCATATGCTGCCGCAGTTATCTGGTTGATGTGTGCCTCCGGAGACGTGCTTGGCGTTATACTCACTCCAAGGTCTTTCTCCTTTGCCGAGGTTTGTAGCCTTTGTCCGCCTAGCTGTGTGTGTGTGTGTGTGTGAAAGAGAGATGTATCTTAGACTAATTGTAAAGTTTAGTGGCCCTTGACAAGTCGTGAGAATTGTTTAAGAGAGATGTGTGTGTTGTGTGCTCTGAGGTGAGGTTCGTGCTGAGGGTGCTGGAAAAGCTTCGTTTTTTTTTCTTTGTATTAAACTAGCATTACACACCAGCAGTGAGCAACTATCCTATTCTATATGATAGTTGATAGTTGCTGGTTGGTTTGATGGTGGGAAGTTTTGGTTGTTGGATGTAACGATGAAAGATGGTGGTTGTTGTGAAACGTAAATCAATTAAAGGTTTTGTAGTCTGGCAGGATTCCTGCTTTGTTTCTGCCTCATAAACACGCAGGATGAGGGTTAAATCTTGCAAACTTCTACTTATATTCAGTATATATATATATTACACTTTACTTTCTTGTGTGTTTCGAGTAGTTTTCATCACTAATATTTCCATCCCAATTGAAGAGGCTTGGTTTGAGACCGGGCAGCATGGGAGATGATCCACGGAACAGTTAACATATATAACCTTCCCATTCTCACTTGCAACTCTCGTAGCCACTGGATACATAGTGGAAGGCTTGAGTCTATCCCCATTGCCTTCGAAAGTCTCCCAGCTCGTGTATGAAACTCCCTGCTGTGTGAACCTCATCCTCTGTAACCTTGCACGGCAGGGCAAACATACTAAGGTTGGCTGCTTGGTTGAGTTTGAAGACTGCAGACCATTCAAAAGGTCAATAAGACTGTTTGTAATGTGTTCACCGCCAGTTAAGATTAATTGTATCACTAATATAGGCAGTGAAGTAAACGAACTGTGTATATACACTTGAGAGACACGCCACACCGTGTATATATCCTGGCTTGTTTGTGTTTCCCACTGTGTAATTATTACAAGAGGGTAGCAACAGGCTGCGAGTGTACATAATTTTTGAAAAAAACACTTCAAAACCTCAGCCTTTACAACAATGCACTTCAGAGCCTCAGCCTCAGCAACACACTTCAGAGCCTCAGCCTCAGCAACACACTTCAGAGATCTCAGCCTCCTCCACAACACACCGGCCTGGTAGATGAGGAAGACATCTGCATGTGGATATTATATACCATTACCACAGTGACATTTCAGTCTCTGAAGCTTCCTCAACAACACACTTCTGAGGTTCAGCTTCTCTCTCCCACCTTTCATTCTCACAGTTACGCCAGCAACATCACACTGGGGCCGGGAGGTGACGATGTTCCATTCCCGGGAGTCAGCAGCGACCTGGCTAGAGGCTCTCTTAATGCACGGTGTGACTATCTCTGGCAAATTAATGCACGGTGTGACTATCTCTGGCAAATTAATGCACTGTGTGACTATCTCTGGCAAATTAATGCACGGTGTGACTATCTCTGGCAAATTAATGCACGGTGTGCCTATCTCTGGCAAATTAATGCACGGTGTGACTATCTCTGGCATATTAATGCACGGTGTGGCTATCTCTGGCAAATTAATGCACGGTGTGACTATCTCTGGCAAATTAATGCACTGTGTGACTATCTCTGGCAAATTAATGCACGGTGTGACTATCTCTGGCAAATTAATGCACGGTGTGACTATCTCTGGCAAATTAGAACACTTTGGCTCTTGGCAAATTAACACAGGGTGTGATTATCTTTGGTTAATATGTCTTTGAGTCCATCATTTGAAGAACTTTAACCTTGATTTAAATAGGGCACTCTATTACGAAACACTTAAGCGTATTCCCGTAATTTGTCATTATAATATGGCATTATAATTAGTAATATATTAAACATGGAAGTGAATTATCACAAATAGTTTTAAGAATACGAAGACGATAAGAAAATATTCGTAATCATCTCAACACGTCAGTAATGTTTATAAACAATAATATTTTAATTACATAAGCGTAGCAGCTGATAAAGAATTTTGAACATCCCACCAGAAAAAAAAATAGATTTTTTATTTGATTTATTCAAGACTACGCAGTGAATGGATGAGAAAATAACATTGGAAGAATAATAAAGAAGATTTAACACGAGGAAACAAGGCTCTAGATACACTGTGAGAAAGTCATCTCACTAAAATATGCTTAATAAGAAAGCGGAAGTGCACCAGAGGCAGTAGGAGAAAGTACTACGTAAAGAAAGGATTAGAACCTGCAATAACTCCAGGCATGGACGTGTCTGAGTCCTCGGGTGCCCCGTAGAGTGATGGAAGAGCACTGAGCCGGGGTCTTGCTTCCGGTAACCACTATCTAAATATGACTTTTTTTTTGGCTGACTGACTGGCTAACTGACTGATTGACTGACAGACTGACTGATTAACTAAGTAACTGACTGACTGGCTGACTGTCTGCCTGACTGTCAGGTGTGTGGTAGGCAGACAAGGACAAAACACAGACGTTCCCACGCCTCACACTAACCACTGACCCGGGCCAGTCAAAGGTGATTTTGTTTTCCAGAGTTCTTTTGTATTTCCAGTGTTCTTTGTTTCATTTTTTTTTTTGTTTATTCGGTGTTTTTTGCTTTTCAGTGTTCTTTGTTTTTCAGTGTTTTTTGTTTTTTCAGTGTTCGTTGTTATTTCCAGTGTTCGTTGTTATTTCTAGTGTTCTTTGTTATTTCCAGTGTTCGTTGTTATTTCTAGTGTTCTTTGTTATTTCCAGTGTTCGTTGTTATTTCCAGTGTTCTTTGTTATTTCCAGTGTTCTTTGTTATTTCCAGTGTTCTTTGTTATTTCCAGTGTTCTTTGTTTCGGTGTTCTTTGGTTTTCCCAGTAGTCTTGTTCCTTTTAGTGTTCTTTTGATTTTTACTGTTCTATTTTTCAGTGTTCTTGTTTCCTAGTCTTCATGTCTTGGTGTTCATTTTTTTTTTCTGTTTTTCTCACACACACACACACACACACACACACACACACACACATATATATATATATATATATATATATTTTTTTTTTTTTTTTATTAACACATCGGCCGATTCCCACCAAGGCAGGGTGGCCCGAAAAATAAAAACTTTCATCATCATTCACTCCATCACTGTCTTGCCAGAGGGGTGCTTTACACTACAGTTATAAAACTGCAACATTAACACTCCTCCTTCAGAGTGCAGACACTGTACTTCCCATCTCCAGGACTCAAGTCCGGCCTGCCGGTTTCCCTGAATCCCTTCATAAATATTACTTTGCTCACACTCCAACAGCACGTCAAGTATTAAAAACCATTTGTCTCCATTCACTCCTATCAAATACGCTCACGCATGCTTGCTGGAAGTCCAAGCCCCTCGCACACAAAACCTCCTTTACCCCCTCCCTCCAACCTTTCCTAGGCCGACCCCTACCCCGCCTTCCCTCCACTACAGATTTATACACTCTCGAAGTCATTCTGTCTCGTTCCATTGTCTCTACATGTATGTGTATATATATATATATATATATATATATATATATATATATATATATATATATATATATATATATATACACTACTCTGCTTCTAACAGCAGGAGTTGAACTTCTAGCCTGAGAATGGCTGGGTTAGTCCACTGGGATGCTCTCAGCATAGTCAGTATTGCCTGATTTTCTATTACCTCTATTCACACCTATTTTTAAATAGCTCACTCATTTGCATATTATTTTATCATCATTTCTCATTGTTTATGCATTTGACTTTTTACTGTTTCGTAATCTTATTATGAACAACCCGTTGGTCATGCCACTTGCTTGATGGCTAGGTCACACCCACTCTCTAGCCCCCAACGCATGATATTTGACCGCAAAACACACACCTGCTACTCCCATCACTAAATTTCTGACCACAAGACACACACATACACATTTTGGCTCCAACGCTATATTTTTGGCTGCAACACCCACCTGTGCTGGCCACCAGTACACTGTTTCTGACCCCCAGTATTTGGTCACTATCCTCAACACTCCAAATCACGCAGTTCTTTTTCCCGTCATGGGTTCTCCATCTCACCAACGACTTTTCTTCTTGGCTCGACAGTGAAAGCTGACATACACAGCAGTGACGACGCAGTATCCACAGCTAGCAGCAGCAGCTGCCACGACCACCACTACGAGGACATCGACCCTTCACTCATGGTCAGGGCCGCTGCCGGAGACGCTCGCATCAGGGACGCTGCCGCTGGAGACGGACGCACCAGGGACGCAGGTGTAGACGGACGTAGTAGGGAAGCCGGTGCAGACGGACGCACCAGGGACGCCGGTGGAGAAGGACGAATCAGGGAGTCCACTCGCCGCGGACGGTCCTCCCCGAAGGACGCCAGTCAAAGAGAATCCTGCTCTTCCTCTTCGTCGCTGTCATCGTCCAGAAGCGCTGACGATGAAGGCAGGGATGAGGCGGCCAGACAGAGGCAGCGTCTTCAGGGACTGGATGACCTGATCGCTGGTAAGTGAGGGTCCAACCTGCCTTGACGTAGCATCATTAACAATAGTTCTCTGTGACACCTATGGGCTTAGCGCTTCTCCCTCGGTATAATTATACAACACTAATACTAGATAATAGCAGTAATAAGTAAGACTTTAGCGCATTTTTATATATAATAATAATAATAATAATAATTATTTGGTTAGATGGAGGAATTGTTATATGATAAAGAAATCATTGTTTTTCTCTCAATCGCTAACGTTTTTCTCGCATGTACTTTATATTTTCTTTATTTAAATTTGGCTCAAATTCTAGTCTAATATTATTATTAGGCGAGTTTAGTGAGCCGTCCGTGCCACCCGGTGCGGGTAAACATGAACCCGTGAAGATAACATTTATCAACCAACATAACTGACAAGCTGTTTGAGATATCTTACTGCATTATTGGTTGTTGCAACATTGGCAGTATTAACTTCAACCATGGCAGTTGCAACATTGGCAATATTAACTTTAACCATGGCAGTTGCAACATTGGTAATATCAACTTCAACCATGGCAGTTGCAACATTGGTAATATCAACTTCAACCATGGCAGTTGCAACATTGGCAATATCAACTTCAACCATGGCAGTTGCAACATTGGTAATATCAACTTCAACATTGGCAACATCAACTTCAACCATGGCATTTGCAAAATTGTCAATATCAACTTCAACATTGGCAACATCACCTTCAACCATGGCAGTTGCAACATTGGCAACATTAACTTCAACCATGGCAGTTGCAACATTTGCAACATCAGCTTCAACCATTGTTGTTGCAACATTGGCAATATT
Organism: Cherax destructor; assembly: GCA_009830355.1. Classification (NCBI taxonomy): domain Eukaryota; kingdom Metazoa; phylum Arthropoda; class Malacostraca; order Decapoda; family Parastacidae; genus Cherax; species Cherax destructor. The sequence goes on from WNWK01006559.1 coordinate 46,365, forward strand.
AACTTCATGGTTGTTGCAACATCGCTATCTTTCCAGAGAGAGACTTTATTTCTTACAAATCCCTCTTATATTGTAAAAACCACCAGTCTTGTTTACAATGAAATTATTTACGTGAAAATTTGAAAAAAATATACGTTTTTAACAATATCAAAATAATTACCAGGTTAATTTTTGTTTTAATGGCTAACAACAACGATATGATAGAGGAGGAAGAAGGTTAGGTCAAGTTAGTTTAGGTTTTGTTAGGTTAACTTAGGTCATGTTAGGTTAGGTCAGGTCAGATTAGGTTACTTTACGTTAGGTTAGGTTATGTCAGGTTAGGTTTCGTTAGGTTAAGTCATGTTAAGTTAGGTCATGTCTGGTTAGGTTAGGTTATTGTTAGGTAAATGGACACGGATGCAACTAATGTGACATTTTATTGTGGCAACGTTTCGCTCTCCAGGAGCTTTGTCAAGCCGTTGTCAAATGTTGCCACAATAAAATGTCACATTAATTGCATCTGTGGCCATTTACCTAACATTCTGTCGGTAATTCTGCCATTATTACTAGGCTAGGTCAGGTTAGGTTACGTTAGGCCAGGTTAGGTTACGTTAGGCCAGGTTAGGTTACGTTAGGCCAGGTTAGGTTTGTTCAAGTCAGGTTAGGTTAGGTTAAGTTAGGTTACTGAATAACTAGGTTGAAAGGTTAGGTTTGGTTAGGTCACTGAATAACTTGGTTGAAAGGTTAGGTTAAGTTAGGTTAGGTTAGGTCACTGAATAACTAGGTTTAAAGGTTAGGTTAAGTTAGGTTAGGTTAGGTCACTGAATAACTAGGTTTAAAGGTTAGGTTAAGTTAGGTTAGGTTAGGTCACTGAATAACTAGGTTGAAAGGTTGGGTTAAGTTAGGTTAGGTTAGGTCACTGAATAACTAGGTTGAAAGAGCCTGCCGTATCATAGTCCATGAAATACATATCACGTTGTTTACACCTTCAATAAAAGGCTACCTTGATGCCGGTTAAGGTCTCTTTCTAAAAGAAATTAGATAAAATTGGATCCCATTACGCAAGCGCTGTATGACTCTTACTGGTTTAGGGCTTCCCATGATCCCAACAACAATAATAATAATTATAATAATAATAAGAATAAGAATAATCAGTATTCTTCAAGTGAGAGGAATTCTGAAAACAATAGAATTTATTTGATATGAATTAGTTGTGGTCAGATGTCCAGAAAAAATTATATTAGAAATCAAAATTAAAAATTCCGTCATCCACGCCACGGATTTTTTTTTTTTTTTTTACAAATTATTTTGAGCATAATTGATTTACCCGAGTGAAAGTTTGAGCCTGGCAACCCGTCCCATTGTGAAGCTGATTTGAATACTATGATTGATCGTCATCAGTTTTTTTTCCATTTTGCTTCAGTTGAAATCGAAGGCGTAATTAGAGTATTGTTTTTTTTTTGTTTTGTTTGAACTGTCATTCTTAACCTTCCAGTCAGTTATTCTTGACCTTCCAGTCAGTTATTCTTGACTTTCCAGTCAGTTATTCCTGTCGTCGTTCCAATCCTTCCAGTTAGTCATTCCTGACCTTCCAGTCAGTCATTCCTGACCTTCTGACCTTCAACACGAAGTTGCCTCTAAAGAACAGACACACGTTTCACAACATGCTTTCAATGGCGCAACGTTTCGCTCTGTGCAGAGCTTTATCAATTAATGATGAAGCTCTATACAGGGCGAAACGTTTTAATAATAAAAACTTGTTCTGCAACGTGTGTCTTTTGTTTGATATTGTTGCCAGTACGGCGCTTAGATTGTGCATTCATGTATTGTGGTCAGAGTTTTTGTAAGGAATCATTCCTGACATTCCCATCATTCCTTATACTTCCCATTATTCCTTATACTTCCCATTATTCCTTATACTTCCCATTATTCCTTATACTTCCCATTATTCCTTATACTTCCCATTATTCCTTATACTTCCCATTATTCCTTATACTTCCCATCATGGGTGACCAATCGCGTCCTTCAGTCATATAATTACCTGAATATTTCATCATGTCACTGCATGACAGTCATGTCTTACCTTAACCTTTCTTCAGCATGTCTTTACCCCTCCAATTTTGACTTGAATCCCTCTGACAATCATGACTTGAATCCCTTTCCCAATCATGGTTTGAATCCCTCTTAATCATGGCTTGACTTACTCTCCCAGTCATGGTTTGAATCCCTCTTCCAGTCATGGTTTGAATTCCTTTCCAATCATGGCTTGAATCCCTTTCGCAATTATGGTTTGAATCATTACCAATCATGGCTTGAATCACTCTACCAATCATGGCTTAAGTTAATCTACCAGTCATGGCTTACTCTGCCAATCATGGCTTGAGTTACTCTACCAATCACGGTTTGAGTTACTTTGCTAATCATGGCTTGACTTACTATATCAGTCATGGCTTACTTTACCAATCATGGCTTACTTATCCAACCAATCATGGCTTACTCTACCAGTCATGGCTTACTCTGCCAATCATGACTTTCTCCACTCAAGTCAGTCTTACTCCCGTGTGCTATTATTGCCTTTACTTGCCCCTTGGCTCTCCTACCTGAGCACGACCTGTCGTCCGCAGGAGTGCCCCCTCCCGACTACGACGACCGCCAGGCACCACTGGACGACGCATCAGCCAGTCCTGACGTCCGCACCAGTGGTCTTCAAGACGACATCCCTCCACCACCAGGTACGTCATGAATGCTGGCAGGGAGGGAAGAGGGAAGAAGGGACTGAAATAGGGAGGGAGGGAAGTCAGAAAGAGAGGGAGTGAAGAAAGGTTTGTGGGAGGGATAATGCCAGGAGAGGGAGAACAGGGAGCAGAAGGTAAGGGAAGGGTTTTTTTTCCTCCGTCCTCCTCTCTACGTAAACAAAATTGAGTACATCCTGACTCACAAAATCGAAATAACACGATTGCAAACACACCACGGAACGGGTGGGTTTTAAACCCATGGCGAGTGGGGGCCATGTATAGAAATATACCTAGTTGGATGAATCTTATTGTAGCCAGGTGGTCCAGTGGCTTACGCACTGGCCTGGAGTTTTACTAATCACTCGCCGTGGGTTCAAAAACCCACCCATTCCGTGGTTTGAGTACATCCGGAGTGTCCGGCTATTCCTTTGTATATATATGTCGTGCCGAATAGGTAAAACTTGCGATTTTGGCTTAACTAGCAACGCTCTTCTTGCCGAATAAGACAAGCGAAACTTTGTGTATGCAATAATTTCACAAAAATCATTCTGAACCTAACAAAAAAAATATATTTCATTGTGTTTGTTTATTGTTAAATTATTGTAAACTTATCTAAAATATATTTAGTTGGATTAGGCTAAATTAAATTGCGCTTGTTATAATAAGGTTAGGTAAGTTTTCTAAGGTTCTTTTGGAACAAAATTATTATTTTTTATCATTAACATAAATTAAAAAAATATATATCTGTAAGCACATAAGAATTTTTTAGAAAGGACTTAATTTTAAATGAGTTCTTGCTAATTGACCAGTTTTATCTATTCGGCATGACATATATATATATATATATATATATATATATATATATATATATATATATATATATTTATATATATATATATATATATATATATTTTTTTTTTATTAACACATCGGCCGATTCCCACCAAGGCAGGGTGGCCCGAAAAAGAAAAACTTTCATCATCATTCACTCCATCACTGTCTTGCCAGAAGGGTGCTTTACACTACAGTTATAAAACTGCAACATTAACACCCCTCCTTCAGAGTGCCGGCACTGTACTTCCCATCTCCAGAACTCAAGTCCGGCCTGCCGGTTTCCCTGAATCCCTTCATAAATGTTACTTTGCTCACACTCCAACAGCACGTCAAGTATTAAAACCATATGCCTCCATTCACTCCTATCAAATACGCTCACACATGCTTGCTGGAAGTCCAAGCCCTCGACACAAAACTTCCTTTACCCCTCCCTCCAACCTTTCCTAGGCCGACCCCTACCCCGCCTTCCCTCCACTACAGATTTATACACTCTCGAAGTCACTCTGTCTCGTTCCATTCTCTCTACATGTCCAAACCACCTCAACAACCCCTCCTCAGCTCTCTGAACAATCGTTTTGGTAATCCCGCACCTCCTCCTAATTTCCAAACTCCGAATTCTCTGCATTATATTCACACCACACATTGACCTCAGACATGACATCTCCACTGCCTCCAGCCTTCTCCTCGTTGCAACATTCATCACCCATGCTTCACACCCATATAAGAGCGTTGGTATAACTATACTCTCATACATTCCCCTCTTTACTTCCATGGACAAGGTTCTTTGTCTCCACAGACTCCGAAGTGCTCCACTCACCCTTTTCCCCTCATCAATTCTATGATTCACCTCATCCTTCATAGACCCATCCGCCGACATATCCACTCCCAAAAAGCACAGTGTCATCAGCAAAAGCAACTGTGACAACTCCCACTTTGTATTTGCTTCTTTATCTTTAGCCCAACACCTCTTCAACCTATATATATATATATATATATATATATATATATAAGATGGGTTACATACATGAGCACTCATCCTTAGGGCCGGGTCCCTGTATTCTCTAGGTTTGTTTGAGAGGTTAAAGGGTTAAGTTCCTTACGGGGGATCGAGTTAATGAAATGTGTCAGCCTGAGCTGCAAGACTTGGATTAGGCGATGAGGATATCGTCAATGAAGAGAAAAGGAGCGATCACGGGAGGTAACATCTAAAAGCCGAGGCTGGAAGCTGGAGGAGAGACCTACATCTTCTCTCGAAGGTGAGCGATAAAGAAAAAAAATCGCTTAGAAGATGAAGGATACGTGCTGCAACGAGTGGAATGTTGTGGGCAGAAAAAATGGAACTAAAGACAGAGAGAAGACTTAGGTGTAGAGAACGTATTTCTCTTTTATTTATTGCAGGATGAATGTTGGTCTGTGGTTAAACACACATGAAATATTAGACAAAAATCAGATTTACGGAGGAACAAACATATTTAATAGAGACTCTCGGGTTAGATACTCGGACACAGCAGCAGGATAGAAGGGAGAGAAGAGCAGACAGGGTAGGAGGGAGAACAAGAGCAGACAGGGTAGGAGGGAGAGCAAGAGCAGACAGGGTATTTCCCTGGGGCAGGCCAGATAACATCTTGTAAGACAGTGGTAACATTCCTGTTATGTACCTCGGTGCTGGAGACGAGGTTGCTTGCCAACAACAGGAAGCCTAGAGATTTAATTCCCCCTCAAAGAGTGGGATCTGGGTTTATGTAACATCTTGTCTAGGACAGCAGGCAGTGAAACAATGTCACGGACTGACACTTTAAACAAATTTTAAGTCAAACCTGACGTGTGTACAAGGGTTGAAATTCATCCATTTAGTCTAAAAGGAAACATTAGCCATTTGTCAGATTTAACTTAAAATAGATCCATTAAAATCAGCAAGTGTTTCATTTTTAATTATAGATGACGTAATGCAAAAACAAATTACATAAGTCACTAGCAGCATCTTTCTTCAACAAATACATAGTAAAACCTAATGAGCCCCGTAGCCCCGACAGACTGTTTTCAATGAATATTTGATGAATGCAAAGTTGAACTTATTAAACCACTAGCTAGTCTCTTTAAGAAATCACTGCCACTTGGCACTTCTCTGTTGATATGGATGATAGCCAATGTTACTCTTATTTACAAAAGCGGGTGCAATTCTTAGTTCCCATAATGACCATAATTTGATCGAATCTCAACTTCACAAGGGCTTGTTCTTGCCTAACACACTGACTGACTCTTTCCTCTACGGTATTTGAAGCGGTGGACCATGATAAAGAGAACGACATTGTTTATCTGGGCTTCAGTGAGGCCATTGAGAGCTCCACACACGAGAGTGATGAAAGTGGCGGCGCATGGGATGGAAAGGAAATTTCTCTCCTGGATCAAAGTATGGCTGACCGGTAGGCTGCAGAATTTGTATGAATTGGGATAAATCAAAATGGAGTTGTTCTGCAAGTGATTTTGATGTAGAAGTAAATTGCATCATTAGTAAGTTTACTTACAACACAAAAGTAAACCGAAGTATTTATTCTGAAGACATCAGGAAGCCTTTGGAGTATCTCTACTGGTTATTGTTGTCGTCAGGAAACCTGTGGATGCAGTTCAAGTATAACTCAAATAGAAAGACGTAGGAGCTGTAGCACGCAGAATATGACGAAGGCAACATTGCCTAAGTGTTCCAGTACAGCTAATAGACTCTTGACTTCACATCAGAAAGTATATCGGAAGTTCCAGGGTGAACTCCAGTTGTTATTAAGGCCTCATTGACATGGTTCGGCACAGCTGTTCTGCATAGTACAGGACGCAATATAAATACCCGGGAAAAATACGAAGAATGCTGAAGAAGTTTATCCCCCGTATCAAGAGTCTTTCTTGCGAAGATTAAGTAGAATCTGGCGAGTTGTGGCTTGAGTTTGCAAAGTGAAGATAATAAATACAAATAAAGAGCTAAAAAATATAAACTAGGACAAATCAAAACTGGATTCATGTTAGATCAATTCTGATTTAGGAAGGCTATAGGAAAGAGCTGGTTTGGTATTGGCGATGTACATGACTATAATAACAGCCAAAGCGAGTCATTGAAACAAATACTTTGTTGAGTAGCCTTAAACATATGATAGATACGCGAGTGAAAATGAGTGGGTTTGAGTAGGACCTGAGAAGTACGGAGCAATAGGTCTACTTTTTTAGAGGTGGTGGAACCTCAGGAGAGCAAGAGAGAGAAACAGAAATACAGCAAATAAATAGCCAGAACGACCGATAAACAAAAAGCTAGTCTACAGAAGTGAAAGTGAAGATGGACACAATGTGGAGGAAAGTGACGGAGAAAATGAAGCGCGACCATTAATAATAATAATAATAAAACAGACGCAGGAGAGATTGTTTGATTTCATGTGTGAGAGAAGTGGTTGCTTGTTGATCCTGGCTGACCACACCCACGCACCCTCGTCTCATCTACAGTAGCTGCGTCAGGGGACGTGGTTTCTTTTGTACCTATTTATCTTAAGTTCTTTTGCCTCTTTTTTTTGCCTCTACAATCATAACTTTCTTTTTTTCTCTCCTTTTTTCTTCCCCCTCTGAAGTTCCTCGTAAACATCACCACTTTCTCTGTTGTCTGCGCCGCTCGCCAAACTAGAACTTTCTCTCGTCTAGCGTAGCAGGTTCTTATTACTGACCTGCCGTGTTCTACCCCTCCCTCCCTCTCCCTCTCTGTCTCGCCTCTCCCTCTCCGTCTCGCGTCTCCCCCTCCACCAGCAGGAACGCCTCTCCAACAGCAGGTCAACCTCTTCTTCCCAACCTTGTGACCACCACCTGTAATCTACCAACTAAGAATAAAAATGGTTATAATTATAACCTTAATTTCTAAAAGGGTGGAGCGGTAAGCCAGCGGAAGGTCTCGGTCAGATACCCAAAAGCTCCAGTGGCGGGTCATCATATGACTAAAACCGCGTCAGTAAATGCTTGTCCTGTTTCCTGACAAACTTCACCTAACCTGTAATCTTTCCCCAGTAATTCCAACCCATCAGCAACCACTCCATTACCACCCTAGATCATCCCAAGCAAAACCCCGTACCTACTACACTTGCTACTGCTGCTTAGCTATTTGGGATAGGCCATCAGAGATGGAAGTTCCCACATAAATATAACTCTAGTCTTGCTTAAAGGGAAACTTTAAAGTTTCTGTAGCTATTAAACCCATAGTAGAATGCCAGACGATATCTCCATCGGCCTTGTGGAACTTCCCAGCTCAAGTTGAGAGATTTCTTCACCTCATATATGCTGCCCATGTAATGGAATATGACCGGAAAACATGGTCAGCTTTACTTCCCACAACATTATTATTGCATACAATAGGGGAAACAACACATTACGGGTGCATTCAAGATTGGTCAGTAAAAATATACATAGTTGCATCAATTCTTTCCAAATGCCGCGCAAATCATCCTTTGTAACATTTCCGGTAAAACAAACATTTCTGACTAATAGCACGAAGTTAAAGCTCTGTGTAAACAGTTCACCTTGACCTGAACAAGCGTCGAGTTTCAAGAAATGGTTTAGTCCAGGCCTGGCGAACCTATAGACCACAAGTTTTCTGGGCGAAGTGTGGCGGCAGCATAGATCACGCTGCATCTTACATTCCTTTGTGATGGCTGTACCGAGTTTCAGCGCGGTCGGTCATTTTGTTAAGGTTAGACGGGCATTTGTTTGTGTCGTCAGTCAGTTGCAATTTCTTGTATAACAGAATGGAATCTTTAAAAGAAAAAAAAACAAGAGTGTGGGTGTGTGTGAAATTCTCTTTCAAGCTGGGTAAAATAGCTGCTAAAACTCACAAAATGTTTCAGCAAGCATTTGGCGATGAAGTAATGAGTCGGACACACACAATGTTTTGAATGGTTTTCTCGATTCAAAGGAGGACGAATGTATGTTGAAGATGGTGAATGTTCTGGTCGATCATCAACGCCAAAAACAGACAACATTGAAAAAAGTGAGGAAGGTTATTCACGAAGCTCGTCGTCAGAGCCTTCATGACATTGCAAGTGTTCTGGGAATTTCTTATGGGTCGTTCAAAGCATTTTGACTGAAACTTTGAACATGAGGCGAGTGGCTTTGAAATTTGAACATGAGGCGAATGGCTTTGAAATTTGAACATGAGGCGAGTGGCTTTGAAAATTGTGCACAGCTTGCTGACTCAAGACCAGTAAGACCACCATTTTCTGGCCAAAGAAACAACATGGCGGTCGTCCCCAACCCTCCCTACTCCCTAGATATGGCTCCCTGTGATTTCTTCCTTTGTGATAAATGGTTTTGAAAACCGACAAATTGAAGACTGAAACACTTATGCAACATATAGGAATCTTTATTGAGGGAACGTTTCCTCAATAAAGATTCCCATATGTGTCTCATTCTTCCACTTCTTCCTTTTCTCAAAAATAAAAATGGCACTCATGGGTTGGCGTTTTAATGACGTGGAGGACATTCAAGCAGAATCGCAGCCTTGCTACGCCGTTAACAAAGGAGAGTTGCAGTAAGTGGCAGAGGCGCTGGAATCTGTGTATAGCCTCCCAAGGAGAGTGCTTTAAGGAGACAACTTCAACTTCAGTCAAGGAACTTTTTGACAGAACTTCAATATATATATATATATATATATATATATATATATATATATATATATATATATATATATATATAGGAGGTATCACCTCTAGAACTTGCTGGGGACCCTCATCCTCAGAGAAGACAATAAACGTACCTCAGGGAAAACTCGAGGTTCTCCCCGGAGCTGTTAGAATATTTTCTTCTCCTACCACTCCCTATATATATTGAATGAGTGCTTTATTAATAGACAGAATACATTGACAGAAAACACAAAACATGAACATGAATACATTGGTACAATATATCAAAGATTATGAATCTCTTCCAGCTACTCCGAAGCCGGACGCAAGCCAAGTACGCAGCATGCATTTCCCCTCTCGATGGCCACGCTGAGGCGCTGGAACATGAAAGTGGCTGCCCTTGGGTCCCTTGTGGTGTCGATGAGTCTCGAACCCAGTTCTTTAAGGAAACGTGTTGCATTTTTTTTCCCATGATCCCAAGGTCTCTGATTCCACTGGGACAAATTGATACTGTTGTACTTTCCGATCTTGTACTCGTTCCTGTGGTCAGCAGCTCCTCCCTGTCGCCCGACACTGTGATGGATGTAGGTGTCAGCCAGCGTCGACACACAGGTATAGTCCCATGCTAAGAGCTTGCCATTCTTCCAAGGATAGATGGTGATCCCGTCGGGGCGGTTTGCTGGGTTGTGGGCATTGTTGGCTGCTAGTGATCGAGGCTCTCTCTCGGCTAGGCATCCAGCTGTAGCAAGGGTTCTCTTTATGATGTCGTTGACTTCATTGTGTCTTGCATGCCAGCCCTTGGTTTTAGAACAGTTAAGACCATGTAGACCATATGGGTTGGCTTGCGCATCGCCGCAAATACACGTATATTCCGTGTGAATAGTGGCAGCAAGGCGCAGAGCTACTGCAATACGAAGGGTCTTAGGGTCGAGGCGTGTTCCCATGGCCGAAATGGGAACTGTTTGGAGGAGACTTGAACCCATATCTCTGGTATCTCAGAAACACAACAAATTGAGTGAATCCACTAACTCGCCAATGTCATAACTGGCCATTTAACTAACCAGACAATCGCCAAGTGGAGTAATAATAAAGGAGAAAAAATGGTATTTAACTTCATAAGAAGATTTTTTTTTTTAAATGACTCGAATGATAAGCAAAATAATAAAGCAAATAGAATCAGGAACGGCCTGTCCCGGTTTGCCCATTGTTGACAAAGCGGACACGGCTGACGAGCGTGCCGGATGTTTGTGGCCGGGATCCGGGTTTCAGGCTGCAAAATGACGAGTTTGCATGTATATGACCAATAATTAATAACTATTTAGCGGTATTTGTGTGTGTGTGTGTGTGTGTGTGTGTGTCGTGTATTCGTCCCTCCCTCTTACGTTATATAGAAGTTAAGAAAGACGAGTTAACCAACATATCTTTCCAGGGTATATATTAGTCAACAGATTCACAACAGACTATAATAAACTGATTTACCTCATACTATAATAATGTAGTTTAAGAATAACTACAATAAAATGATTTACGAGAAACCTTCCCGAGAAGGGAAGGTCATTTAGTGGAAAAACTTGTGGAGGCTCGATTCACCATTAAGAGAGAGAGAGAGAGAGAGAGAGAGAGAGAGAGAGAGAGCGAGCGCGCGCGCAGGTCAGCTACAGCCTGACAAGGAAAGCGAGCCGGAGGCAGCAAATATTTCATACTACTCGCCATCTTATAAATATAAAGAGTCCGAAATCTTTGAAATGGTTCACATTTTTTGTGATATTCTGTAGCGAAAGTCTCATGAGGTGTATTTTTTTATGTATACATATATTTCGAAAAAAAAAAATAGTTAATGAACTGGAACGTAGCACTGCGATGATATTTTATGCATTATTTCTCGGTAATAACCCATAAATGGAGGAGAGCTAAGGGAGGCGCTGGTGAAGCTGAGCATCCCATTAATTGGAATATTCCTTCCTACGATTAATCTTCGTTACCTCCCATTCTCTGGGTGTTGTATGACCCGTACGGAGTTATCGGTTCCCCTCGAATATAATAATAATAACAATAATAATAATAATAATAATTTATGGATGTTGTCTTAGCACATGCATGGATGCCTTTAAAATAATTTTTCACATCTCCGAACCTGGAAATACAATTTTTTTGTATATTTTTTTTTTTTACCGTGGTGAAGCTTAAGTAAGACAAAAAATTTCCTTGGCCTTCGATCGACTTCACAAAGATGGTAAAAAAAAAATCTTTCTTCCATGTAGGAAGATTTCCTTCCTAAGAAAGTGTTGAGAGATGCGCTGTCATGTTTCCCAGTGTTGTGGGCGGCGGAAATAATGTCACGCACTGCTGGAATTTCTAATCTGGGTGGTGTTTGGCTGTGATGGTGGCTTGCTACTGTGGTAGTGACTGTTGCTGTGGCTGGTTGTTGCTGTCGTTACGACTGTGGTTCTGGCTGTGTTTGTGGCGCTCTTGTTCTAGCTATGGCTGTGACTGTGTGGTTGTGGCTGCGGTTCTGGCTGTGGTATTGACTGGTTGAATTTGGTTATAGCTGAGGTTGTTGGCGTCTGGCAGTGAAATCCAGGTTTATGAGGCTGGTAGCTCATTGTGGCTCCTGTACCGCTCTAGCTTCCCTCAACAATCAGGTTGATCATCTTCCATTTCTGTCTAACACTCACGTTGTCCATCTTTCCGATCTCTCTACGAATAGCATTGTTCATCTTTCATTTCGCTCTAAGATTAACATAAGTGAACGGGGAATCACAAACAAGTAAACACTTTCTGTAAGAGATATATTAAATTGTCATGGTAGACTTCCAATTAGTATTTATCAACGATGATAACATAGGATATACTTAACACGAGCACAAGCGTATACACAGGTTCAGAAAGAAAGAGAAGAGGAGTGTGCCCTAGGGAGAGAAACTGCTCATAGAGAAAGAAAAGAATCAGGAGTCATCATCATACCAAACGTATCTCCAGAGGCGCAACATAATGCAAGGAACATTAACGACATAATCGTGACTAGCACTTTTCGGAACAATATTCAGCAATCAAAAGAGGATGTTTTAGAACGCTACAAATAATTTATGCAGACGTAGCAAAAGTCCCCCATTTGATACAGCAATTGCGAAAACTAGAGAAGATCCAAAGGTTTTCAGTCCAGAATTGTCCAGTGCTGAGAGAAATGCAATATTAATAGAGACTTGAGGAACTGGACCTAACGACCCTGGAGAAAGCAGAAATGTTAAACAGAGTTTCCATAACTCACTGATCTAAAGTCATAGACACTACGGGATATAAGTAAAAGGTACAAAGTTAAATATTACAGTGGAAAAAAGCTTTGTCAGTCCCCTGGGTTCACAAAGCTTCCAGTGAGCGTTTCCTAAAAAAATATTTTAGTGTTGTACAAGTGTCCTATTTACATTCTGTCGGTATATCTGTCTTCCAGGTTCCTGTGATCGAGAGATTTTCTCTTTGAGAGAAAAATATGAAGAGATCAGTAGGTGTTGGGCTGTATATTCCCTCGTGGAGTTCAACAGCGGCAGTAACGGTGATATTTTTAATTTATATAAGTGACATTACTAGAGTGAAAGAATATGATTAGATGTAAAATTATTGAACAACGTGAAAAAAAACATAAACATGACTGTGAAAACGTACAATAAATATTAGGTAAACTGGGCACATCTAGTGATTAATGGTTCGTGTATTTTAATGTACAAAAAATCATGTAATGGAGATGCTAAAAAAAATGACTTCCACAATCTTTTATACGTTAGTAGTTACAGTAGTTACGACAACTCCACTCCAAGTGAGTTTTTAGTGGTAGGAAACGAAGAAAGAAAATGGAAAGAAATAACCAAAATAGTTCACCACCTTGGAGTCTTGTTGGACTGGAGGCACAACCAGTGGCCCCTCCGGACTCACAACTACTGATGCCAGCATCAAAATCCCTCGGTGGTCTGGTGGCTTGAGCTCTCGCTTCACACACGGAGGGCCCGGGTTCGATTCCCGGCGGGTGGAAACATTTCGACGTGTTTCCTTACACCTGTTGTCATGTTCACCTAGCAGTAAATAGGTACCTGGGTTGTTAGTCGACTGGTGTGGGTCGCATCCTGGGCGACAAGATTAAGGACCCCAATGGAAATAAGACAGACAGTCCTCGATGACGCACTGACTTTCTTGGGTTATCCTGGGTGGCTAACCCTCCGGGGTTAAAAATCCGAAGAAATCTTATATCTTAACAAACATGCAACACGACCTCATTTATATTTGCTAATATACAGGGCCTTAAGCCATCCACCAACAACAAAATACCTTTCATCAGTGGACTTCTAGGGAAGTCAAATGCAATGTTTGTAGCGTTCACAGAGACCCACGCAAAAGATCACTTTCACAATGAAATATGGATACCTGGGTACAACCTTTTCAGTTTGCGACAGAAAGAACAGGCAACAAGGGGAGGTTGTCTTGTTTGTCAAAGAGTCGCTCATTTGCACGGAGATACTGAACACCACAAATGATGTAGTTGACGTTCTAACAAAAATCGAGAACCAGAACTTAGTCATTGTGCTTTTATATAAGCCACCAGATGCAACTTCCCAACAGTTCAAGGAACAACTATCAAAAATTGACTCCTGTCTGGAAAACCTTCCAGCCCCATCCAAAAACATCTTGCTGCTCGGTGACTTCAATCTAAGGCATACAAAATGGAAGAATATAGCAAATAATGTTGTAGTAGAAATAATCCCTGGAGGCAGCTCAGATGAAAAGTCACACACATGAGCTGCTGAATTTCTGCAATAAACACACCCTAAGTCAGCAGATAGTGGAGCCAACAAGACTGGAGAACAAACTTGACCTGCCCAGTATGGGCCAACAGGCCTACTGCAGTGTTCCACCTTTCTTATGTTCTTATAACAATATAAAAAACAACTAATTTTGATCACAATCTAATCGAAGTCCAGACTTATATGCACAGGGGTCCTGATCAGCAAAATGCATACAGCTATGAGGGTACCTTCACCATATTCAACAACAAGAACATCAACTGGAACCAGGTAAACTATATCCTAAATAAAACATGTTGGGAAGATATCTTAAATAACATGGACCCTAACCAGTGCCTTGAAGAGATCAACTTTCTGGTAGCTGAAGTATGTTCAAGGCATATTCTCCTTAGAAAACAGAAGAGAATAAGTAAACTGGAGAGAGAGAGACGCTTTCCCTGCAGGAGAAGGCAAAGAATCACTGAGCTCCTCAAGAATGCTAGACTATCTGAAACACAGAAGGAAGCGCTAATAAAGGAAGTGGAAAATACTGAGCTTAAGTTAAAGGACTCATACAGGATCCAGGAGAGACAAGAGTAGCTAAAAGTTATTAGTGAAAGTGAAAGAAATTCGAAATATTTATTTTCATATGCCAAAAACAAGGCAAAAACCACATCTAGTATAGGGCCCCTACTCAGACAAGATGGATCCTACACAGATGACAACAAAGAAATAAGTGAGATACTGAAATCTCAATATGACTCTGTGTTCAGCGAGCCACTAATCAGTCTAAAGACAGACAATCCAGATAATTTTTTCATGAATGAACCTCAAAACCCTGTCAATGTATGTCAAATTTCTGACATAACCCTAACTCCACTAGACTTTGAGAAAGCCATTGACAACATGCCCATGCACTCAGCCCCAGGCCCAGACTCTTGTAACTCTGTGTTCATTAAGAACTGCAAGAAACCCTTCTCACGGGCCCAAGTATGCTATGGAGAAGGAGCATAGACACAGGTGAGAATCCACAGTCACTAAAAAACAACGGATATAGCCCCACTCCATAAAGGTGGCAGCAAAGCAATAGCCAAGAATTATAGACCAATAGCTTTAACGTCCCACATCACAAAAATCTTCGAAAGAGTTCTAAGAAGCAGGGTTGCAAACCACTTGGATTACCAACAATTGCACAGTCCAGGGCAACATGGGTTCAGAGCAAGTCGCTCCTGCCTCTCGCAACTACTGGACCACTATGATATGGTCTTGGATGCACTGGAAAACAAACATGATGCAGATGTAGTATACACAGATTTTGCAAAAGTCTTTGACAAGTGCGATCATGGTGTATTAGCACATAAAATGCGTGCTAAAGGGATAACTGGCAAAGTAGACAGATGGATCTTCAACTTTCTAACCAGTCGAACACAAAGAGTAGCGGTAAACAGAGTTAAATCGCAAGCTGTGCCACAAGGCACAGTACTCGCCACTATCCTGTTCCTCATCCTCACATCAGACATAGACAGAGATGTAAACCATAGCATCGTATCATCCTTTGCAGACGATACTAGGATCTGAATGAGACTGTCATCCATTGAGGACACGGCAAATCTCCAAGAAGATATAAACCAAGTTTTCCATTGGGCAACGGAGAACAATATAATGTTCAATGAATACAAATTCCAAATACTCCGTTATGGAAAACTGGAGTAAATAATAGCTAGAACTGAGTATACTACAAACTTTTATCACACAATAGAGCAGAAAAGCAATGTGAAGGGCCTGGGAGTGGTAATGTCTGAGGATCTCACCTTCAAGGACCACAACAATGCCACTATCACATCTGCGAGGAAACTGATATAATGGATAATGAGAACATTCAAGACAAGAGATGCTAAGCCAGTGATGATCCTTTTTAAATAATTTGTTCTCTCTAGGCTGAAATACTGCTGTATATTAACATCTCCATTCAAGGCAGGTGAAATTGCAGATCTAGAGAATGTACAGAGAACCTTTACTGCATAAATATAATTATATATATATATAATTTATATATATATATATATATATATATATATATATATATATATATATATATATATATATATATATATATATATATAGTCGTGCCGATTAGGTAAAACTTGCGATTTTGGTTTAAATAGCAACGCTCACCTTGCCATATAAGTTGTTTTAGTTTGATATCTTTATTATGCACCCCTTACCCATCCTGTGGGCGGTAGTCAAAAGATTACAGAGGTACATAATGGGTCCAGGGACTGGACCTCAAAGTTTGATAGCTGAGCAAGTTACAAAGGTAATGAACTCAGATGGTCACAATCATGACAAGTTACAAAGGTATTTGCAGATTACAGAGGTATATATAGGGTCCAGAGACTGGGCCCCAAAATTTTGATAGCTGAACAAGGTACAATGGTAATTGTACTACTTCTACCACCACTAGTATTGCACCTCACTTTGAGCCTATATATACCCTCTGTGTCCATGTATTGTTTGTAACGGCTTGACAAAGCTCCTGGAGAGTGAAACGTTGCCACAATAAAATGACACATTAGTTGCATTTGTGTCCTTTTACTTAACATTCCCCTTGTGTGTGTACTCACCTATATGTGGCTGCAGGGGTCGATTCATAGCTCCTGGCCCCGTGTGTGTGTTGTATTTTCGCGTGTTAACTAGGATCGTAAATGCTCCCACAGCCTCTACCCTCTGCTTTCTTAGTGGTGTCTCAATAACGGGACGGCTCTTGCGCAGTTATTAACACCATGTCCACTAACATGAATACCGAGGCGGGAATACCTTTGTGTTTGTTGACGTAACTGAAGTTATTATTAGTATTATTATTATAATGGGGAAGCGCTAAACCCGTAGGATTATACAGCGCCTGTGGGGGGAGAGGATGGACACATCAACCAGATAACTGCGGCAGCATATGGGCGACTGGCAAACCTAAGATTAGCGTTCCGTTACCTTAACAAGGAATCGTGCAAGACACTGTATACCGTGTACGTCAGGCCCATACTAGAATATGCAGCACCAGTCTGGAACTCACACCTGGTCAAGCACGTAAAGAAACTAGAGAAAGTGCAAAGGTTTGCGACAAGGTTAGTTCCACAACTCAGGGGTCTATCTTATGAAGAAAGATTGAGGGAAATAGGACTAACAACACTGGAGGAAAGAAGGGTCAGAGGAGACATGATAACGACATACAAAATACTGCGGGGAATTGACAAGGTAGATAGTGACAGGATGTTTCAGAGAGGGAACACAGAAACAAGGGGACACAACTGGAAGCTGAAGACTCAGATGAGTCAAAGGGATGCCAGGAAGCATTTCTTCAGCCACAGAGTAGTCAGGAAGTGGAATAGTCTAGAGAAAGATATAGTGGAAGCAGGAACCATACATAGTTTTAAGACAAGGTATGATAAAGCTCATGGAGCAGGGAGAGCAGAGGCCCAGTAGCAGACAGCGAAGAGGCGGGGCCAGGAGCTGAGTCTCGACCCCTGCAACCACAATTAGGTGAGTACACACACACACACACACACATACACACACACACACACTCACACACATACACTCACACACACACATACAGTGGGCGCCTGTGACGAGCGGGATCCCACAAGAGTCTGTCCTAGGACCAGTGCTATTTTTGGTATTTGTGAATGACATGATGGAAGGGATAGACTCAGAAGTGTCCCTGTTCGCAGATGATGTGAAGTTAATGAGGAGAATTAAATCAGATGAGGATCAGGCAGGACTACAAAGAGACCTGGACATGCTGGACACCTGGTCCAGCAACTGGCTCCTCGAGTTTAACCCCACTAAATGCAAAGTCATGAAGATTAGGGAAGGGCAAAGAAGACCGCAGACAGAGTATAGGCTAGGTGGCCAAAGACTGCAAAGCTCACTCAAGGAGAAAGATCTTGGGGTGAGTATAACACCAAGCACGTCTCCGGAAGCACACATCAACCAGATAACTGGTGCAGCATATGGGCGCCTGGCAAACCTGAGAATAGCGTTCCCATACCTTAGTAAGGAATCGTTCAAGACATTGTACACTGTGTACGTCAGGACCATATTGGAGTATGCAGCACCTGTTTGGTCAAGCACGTCAAGGAATTAGAGAAAGTGCAAAGGTTTGCAACAAAGTTAGTTCCGAAGGTAAGGGAAATGTCCTATGAAGAAAGGTTAAGGGAAATAGGCCTGACGACACTGGAGGACAGGAGGGTTAGGGGAGACATGATAACGACAAACAGAATTTTGCGAGGAATAGATAAGGACAGAGACAGGATGTTCCAGAGATGGGACACAGAAACAAGGGGTCACAATTAGAAGTTGAAGACTCAGATGAGTCAAAGGGATGTTAGGAAGTATTTCTTCAGTCACAGAGTTGTCAGGAAGTGGAATAAGCTGTAAAGTGAGGCAGTGGAGACAGGAACCATACATAGCTTTAAGAAGAGGTATGACAAAACTCATGGAGCAGGAAGATAGGAAGGCTTTCAAAGAACCAAAACGGTAAATTTCACCAACGATTTTTTTGGCCCAAAACGTACAACAGGAGAAGCGAAGACGCTATTGTGTTAGGTAGGTACCTTGAGTACAGTGAAACTGTCTAGTATTTCTCCGAGTGTCCTCTGGCAGGAAAAAGAATTACTGTTTTAGCCGCTTAGCCGCTGGCAATAATCTTCTAGAAGTCATTCAACACAGGACAGCTGTCAGGGGTGTTGAAGATAGCAAGGTCGTCACTATATTATAATAAGGGGACAGACAAGTAGCATTAAAGACGGATATTACTGACAGTACAGCACAAGAGTTGCGTTATTGTGTCCCGTGAAGATTTTTCGTGAAGGTGTTCTATGGCTCAGTTGGTAGCACCCTGAGCTCACATGCAGAGTATTCGTGGTTTGATCCCCGACATGAGTGGAAGCAATGTGTTTGTTTCCTTACACCTATTGCCCCTGTTCGTGTAGCAGTCAATAGGTACTTGGCCGAGAGACGACATGTAGGTAGCACCCTAGAGTTAAATGTTCGGTATAACAGATGGAATCGAGTCAGAGTTATCCCTGTTTAGTGATGATGTAAAACAAATGAGGAGAATATAAACAGATGTGGATCAGGACAGAGTATAAATGGACGTGGATAGGCTGCAGGCTGGTCTGCATATTGGGAAAGTCCAAAGAAGACTGCAGGCGGAGTACAGGCCCAGAGGGGGGGGAGGTAAATGATGCAAAACTCACTCAGGGAGACGGACATCAGGGTGAATATTGTACCAAGCGTATCACCTGCGGCACACGCTAACATAGTAACTTCTGCAACAAATACATGTCTGGAAAAATAAGTCTAGCTTTCAGGAATTTAAGCAAGCAGTCATTCAGGACACTGTATATGGCATACCTCAGGCGCATATTTGAGTATACAACACAAGTATAGAGACCACACCTGAAAAAAATGTGTAGAGCTTTGCAACGAGACTAGTTCAGAATTAAGTCGTATATCATGTGAGGAGAGACTAAGAAGACTAAACCTGATGACATTAGAAGAAAAAATACTTGAGAATAGAGTACTGGTGTTCAACCCACTCGTTGCAACTGGGGTGATAAGGTGAAGCAAACAAGGATTTCACTCCTAGAAGCTGATCGAGGTAGTTCATTAGCTAGCTCTGAGGTGAAATCAGTTCAAGGTAAGGCAATATTTCTCTAGGAATGCCCACTCTAGAGAAAATAGTTAAGATGACTTTGGCTTCCTCTGCAGCAGTACTGGACTTCAGAGAAACTTCAGGGTAATCATTCATAATCGAATAATACTTGTGTCCACCATTTGG
Source organism: Cherax destructor (assembly GCA_009830355.1). NCBI lineage: Eukaryota > Metazoa > Arthropoda > Malacostraca > Decapoda > Parastacidae > Cherax > Cherax destructor. The sequence continues at coordinate 66,163 of WNWK01006559.1, forward strand.
GCAAGATCAAAGGGGTCAACATTGTTAACAGGTATCCTTTCAAATGGTTGAGTGTATACTGACATCGTCACTGTGGGTACCCTTCAGGAACTACGGGAAGATGACACTTAGCAGACCTTACACGACCTTCAAAATTGGAGACATCTTAGGACATGACAGGACAGAAATAGGAGTCCTGTGTAAGAAATGAACGGCACTGTCCAGCTGATCAGTGACATGACCTAGCATCTGGTTCCTGGATGATGGCACACTGGCAGGCACAAAGTAGTCTTTTCTAAATGATTTTGCCCAGGTGATGACACGAGGACAGAAAATTGGACTCCTCTTTAATCCATCTAAATGCAAAATTATCTCAGGCAATCAAAAAATGATCGATGCAGTGAGATCAATACTACCAGGTGCATCAGTTATTGCCCCACAAATAGCGTCTTGCTTGGAGCACCTCTTAAAACTGTTGCCATTGACGTCATTCTCAAGAAGAAACTGGACGACTTCAAAAGGATGCGACAACGAATATTCGATCTTGAACCTTCTCACAAGGTGTTTGAGTCTGCCCAGGTTAACATACATTCTAAGATGTTCACCTTCATATGAGAACACTATATTGCATGAATACGACAGTATTCTGAGGCAGATTTTTACAAAAAATATTCAACTTTACTCTAGAAGAAGGACAGTGGGACTATCCTTCCAGTCAGACTCTAGAAGGTATTGGTGTCCGCAAGGCATCACAGATTACCCTGCCTGCGTTCCCGTTTTCATGTGCGGCATCCAGAGAACTTGTACCATCGATTCTTCATGAACATCTTAGAGACAATGTTGGAGTTCATGACAAAAATTCATTGACGGAGCAAGGCTCTGGGATAATCTAACAGGCTATAAAACCAGACCTACTTATCCCAACAACTACAGTCAAACTGGAATGGCTCAGTAGTAGAGAACACAGCCGAGAAAGGATACTGTCAATTTCCTAGCAGTGAGTCCTAATCATGCAGGGAATTTCTTGTTGACTGTCTCCAAATTTTTCCTTGGCACACGCCTCGAAAAACAGACTATCCAAATTAGTGTTACCCCTATGCCTTGCTTCCTCTATTCTTGCCGAACAGAGGCATATTGGCAACAGTTAATCAGCAGACCGACACGGGTACTATGGTTTAGTTTGTCATAGACCCGAGGGAACGGTTGCAAGGCATGTAGAGGTTAATAATATCATCAAGAGGAGCCTCGCAACATCCAAATGCCCAACAATAAGGGAACCACTCCAAGTAGGCAGATCTGATAGCAACCAAAAGCATCCAGATGGAATTACCGTTCAACCTGGTCAGACGGAGAGCAGGTGGTATAGTACTAAACATATGGATCCACACTAGTTGATACCAATCAAAATACACCCAGGAGGAAGAAGAGGCAGCTGCCACTTTCAAGGAATCCCAAAAGTATAGAAAAAATAGAGAACTTGCACATCATTATATATTAGTTTCCACAGGCTCAGAGACTCTTGACACATAGGGAAAGAGGGTCTCTAAGCAAAATACACATCAGGGCAACTAGAGGACCAAGGACGGCTAGTTTCCTAATCCAGTGGTGCAGACCAGAGGGGTAATACCTTCCTGGGTATTATCAATAACTCTGAGGAGCTGCAAGAGATTTTTATTTTACAATTTTTGACGAACACGTTGGAAATGTATTTATAATATATCCTTCAAACCTCATCCATTGTATATGACATCTTCGTAGCATAAATGTATATTTTAAGCCTACGTAGATATTTGAAAAATAAAAAGATGGGGTGGTAGGGGAAGCAGAATAATCAAACGGCAGATGTAACTAAATGATAATATTTTTACATTTATTTTAGTATTTGAAACTCGTAATTTGATTTATATTCGCTTTTATTATCAATATAAATTGCATTAATTACGCAATAATATTTATTTTTTTCTCTCCCCAACTCTTTCTCAGTGGCAGGACCAACGGGGGTCTCTGGGGTGTCTCAACCTAACCAGAATTCACCACCATCACCCCCAGGACTCTCATCACCCACAGGTCTCCCATCACCCCAAGGATCCCTAACACCCCCAGGTCCCCTGTCAACTCCAGGTCCCCCATTACCAACAGGTCCCTCATCACCCCCAGGTCCCCCATCACCTCCTGGTCCCTTATCACCCTCAGGTCCTCAATCACCCCTAGGTCCCCCATCACCCTAAGGTCTTCCATCACCCTTATGTCCCCTATCACCCTCAGGTCCCTCATCACCCCCAGGTCCCCCATCACCCCCAGGTCCCCCATCACCTTAACAACAAGGAGGTACCCCCCCCCATAAAAAATAATATTGCTACTTGATATCAAGTCTCCTAGCCTCCCCATCCAACCAACCTAAGCCTCACAGTACAGATACTCAGTCGGCGTCGAATCCATGCTCTCCTCTCTCTCTCTCTCTCTCTCTCTCTCTCTCTCTCTCTCTCTCTCTCTCTCTCTCTCTCTCTCTCTGCTTATTAATAGTGTGTAGGCCAGGACGCAGTAAGTGGAGTGAACACAAACAACTGTAAGAATGTGGTGGTGACTTCATTTACAATCTTAATCCAGCACATGGTAGTGTGACAGTGAGTCTCTGTACAATATATGATAGTGGGAGTATATGTACATGGTCTGTGCAACATATGGTAGTACAAAAGACACTGTTTGCTGTTAAACATTTGTTATGACATTACGTCAAGGACTTTATCGAGTATGTTATCTAGTCCTTAGTGTAATGTGTGTTCAGTCTTCACAAATGGATGTTATCTAGTCCTTAGTGTAATGTGTGTTCAGTCTTCACAAATGGATGTTATCTAGTCCTTAGTGTAATGTGTGTTCAGTTTCCACAAGTGGATGTTATCTAGTCCTTAGCGTAATGTGTGTTCAGTTTCCACAAGTGGATGTTATCTAGTCCTTAGTGTAATGTGTGTTCAGTTTCCACAAGTGGATGTTATCTAGTCCTTAGTGTAATGTGTGTTCAGTTTCCACAAGTGGATGCTATCTAGTCCTTAGCGTAATGTGTGTTCAGTTTCCACAAGTGGATGTTATCTAGTCCTTAGTGTAATGTGTGTTCAGTTTCCACAAGTGGATGTTATCTAGTCCTTAGTGTAATGTGTGTTCAGTCTTCACAAGTGTATGTTATCTAGTCCTTAGTGTAATGTGTGTTCAGTTTCCACAAGTGTATGTTATCTAGTCCTTAGCGTAATGTGTGTTCAGTTTCCACAAGTGGATGTTATCTAGTCCTTAGCGTAATGTGTGTTCAGTCTTCACAAGTGTATGTTATCTAGTCCTTAGTGTAATGTGTGTTCAGTGTCCACAAGTGGATGTTATCTAGTCCTTAGTGTAATGTGTGTTCAGTCTTCACAAGTGTATGGGTACAACACATGTGCAACACTTTGGTCAAATACACAGGTGACTAAATTTCAGTCAAACAGAGAGGTGACTAAAAATTGGAAGCAGTAGAGAGATAAGGATGATGTGAGCAGTCCATCAGTCTTGATGTGGTAGTGTTGAGGTGGTCAGTCCTTCAGTCTTGATGTGGTAGTGTTGAGGTGGTCAGTCCTTCAGTCTTGATGTGGTAGTGTTGAGGTGGTCAGTCCTTCAGTCTTGATGTGGTAGTGTTGAGGTGGTCAGTCCTTCAGTCTTGATGTGGTAGTGTTGAGGTGGTCAGTCCTTCAGTCTTGATGTGGTAGTGTTGAGGTGGTCAGTCCATCAGTCTTGATGTGGTAGAGTTGAGGTGGTCAGTCCATCAGTCTTGATGTGGTAGTGTTGAGGTGGTCAGTCCATCAGTCTTGATGTTGTAGTGTTGAGGTGGTCAGTCCATCAGTCTTGATGTGGTAGTGTTGAGGTGGTCAGTCCATCAGTCTTGATGTGGTAGTGTTGAGGTGGTCAGTCCATCAGTCTTGATGTGGTAGTGTTGAGGTGGTCAGTCCATCAGTCTTGATGTGGTAGTGTTGAGGTGGTCAGTCCATCAGTCTTGATGTGGTAGTGTTGAGGTGGTCATGTCTTCAACATTGATGTGGTAGTGTTGAGGTGGTCAGTCCATCAGTCTTGATGTGGTAGTGTTGAGGTGGTCAGGTCTTCAACATTGACGTGGTAGTGTTGAGGTGGTCAGGTCATCAGTTTTGATGTGGTAGTGTAGAGGTGGTCAGGTCTTCAACATTGATGTAGTAGTGTTGAGGTGGTCAGGTCATCAACATTGATGTAGTAGTGTTGAGGTGGTCAGGTCTTCAACATTGATGTAGTAGTGTTGAGGTGGTCAGGTCATCAACATTGATGTAGTAGTGTTGAGGTGGTCAGGTCTTCAACATTGATGTAGTAGTGTTGAGGTGGTCAGGTCTTCAACATTGATGTAGTAGTGTTGAGGTGGTCAGGTCTTCAACATTGATGTAGTAGTGTTGAGGTGGTCAGGTCTTCAACATTGATGTTGTAGTGTTGAGGTGGTCAGGTCTTCAACATTGATGTAGTAGTGTTGAGGTGGTCAGGTCTTCAACATTGATGTAGTAGTGTTGAGGTGGTCAGGTCTTCAACATTGATGTAGTAGTGTTGAGGTGGTCAGGTCATCAACATTGATGTAGTAGTGTTGAGGTGGTCAGGTCTTCAACATTGATGTAGTAGTGTTGAGGTGGTCAGGTATTCAACATTGATGTAGTAGAGTTGACGTGGTCAGGTCTTCAACATTGATGTAGTAGTGTTGAGGTGGTCAGGTCTTCAACATTGATGTAGTAGTGTTGAGGTGGTCAGGTCTTCAACATTGATGTAGTAGTGTTGAGGTGGTCAGGTCATCAACATTGATGTAGTAGTGTTGAGGTGGTCAGATAATCAACATTGATGTAGTAGTGTTGAGGTGGTCAGTCATCAATCAGTCTTGATGTGGTCTTCAGTTTTTGAGGTGGGTGGTCAGGTCTTCAACATTGATGTAGTAGTGTTGAGGTGGTCAGGTCATCAGTTGATGTAGTAGTGTTGAGGTGGTCAGGTCTCAACATTGATGTAGTAGTGTTGAGGTGGTCAGGTCTTCAACATTGATGTAGTATGTTGAGGTGGTCAGGTCTTCAACATTGATGTGGTAGTGTTGAGGTGGTCAGGTCTTCAACATTGATGTGGTAGTGTTGAGGTGGTCAGGTCTTCAACATTGATGTAGTAGTGTTGAGGTGGTCAGGTCTTCAACGTTGATGTAGTAGTGTTGAGGTGGTCAGTCTTCAACATTGATGTAGTAGTGTTGAGGTGGTCAGGTCTTCAACATTGATGTAGTAGTGTTGAGGTGGTCAGGTCATCAACATTGATGTAGTAGTGTTGAGGTGGTCAAGTCATCAACATTGATGTAGTAGTGTTGAGGTGGTCAGGTCTTCAACATTGATGTAGTAGTGTTGAGGTGGTCAGGTCTCTCAACATGATGTAGGTGTTGAGGTCAGTCCACATTGATGTAGTGTGGGTGTCAGGTCTTCAACATTGATGTAGTAGTGTTGAGGTGGTCAGGTCTTCAACATTGATGTAGTAGTGTTGAGGTGGTCAGGTCTTCAACTTGATGTAGTAGTGTTGAGGTGGTCAGGTCTTCAACATTGATGTAGTAGTGTTGAGGTGGTCAGGTCTTCAACATTGATGTAGTAGTGTTGAGGTGGTCAGGTCATCAACATTGATGTAGTAGTGTTGAGGTGGTCAGATAATCAACATTGATGTAGTAGTGTTGAGGTGGTCAGGTCTTCAACATTGATGTAGTAGTGTTGAGGTGGTCAGGTCTTCAACATTGATGTAGTAGTGTTGAGGTGGTCAAGTCATCAACATTGATGTAGTAGTGTTGAGGTGGTCAGGTCATCAACATTGATGTAGTAGTGTTGAGGTGGTCAGGTCTTCAACATTGATGTAGTAGTGTTGAGGTGGTCAGGTCTTCAACATTGATGTAGTAGTGTTGAGGTGGTCAGGTCTTCAACATTGATGTAGTAGTGTTGAGGTGGTCAGGTCTTCAACATTGATGTAGTAGTGTTGAGGTGGTCAGATCAACATTGATGTAGTAGTGTTGAGGTGGTCAGGTCTTGGTCTGGATCAGTGTTGTATTTTATTGTTATAATGACATAAGAAGTGTAACAGTATATTCAAGTACGTATTGTACAACATATAGTAATGTTCATTATATCCAAGTATTGTACAGCATGTTGTAGTGTTCAGTATATCCAAGTATTGTACAGCACAGTAGTGTTCAGTTTACCTGGAGAGAATTCCAGGGGTCAACGCCCCTGCGGCCCGGTCTGTGACCAGGCCTCATGTTAGACCAGAGCCTGATCAACCAGGCTGTTACTGCTGGCCGCACGCAGTCCAACGTACGAACCACAGCCTGGCTGGTCAGGTACCGACTTTAGGTGCCTGTCCAGTGCCTGCTTGAAGACAGCCAGGGGTTTGTTGGTAATCCCCCTTATGTATGCTGGGAGGCAGTTGAACAATTTTGGGCCCCTCACACTTATTGTGTTGTCCCTCAACGTGCTAGTGGCACCCCTGCTTTTCATTGGGGGAATGTTACATCGCCTGCCGAGTCTTTTGCTTTCGTAGGGAGTGACTCTCGTGTGCAAGTTTGGTACTAATCCCTCGAGAATTTTCCACGTGTATATAACAATGCATCTCTCCCGCCTGCGTTCTAGGGAGTACAGGTTTAGAAACTTCAAGCGTTCCCAGTAATTGAGGTGGTTTATCGCAGTTATGCGTGCCGTGAAGGTTCTCTGCACATTTTCAAGGTCAGCAATTTCACCTGCCTTGAAAGGTGCAATTAGTGTGCAGCAATATTCCAGTCTAAATAGAACAAGCGATTTGTAAAGTGTCAACATGGGCTTTGCATCCCTGGTTTTGAAGGTTCTCATTATCCATCCTGTCATTTTTCTAGCAGATGCGATTGCTACGGTGTTATGGTCCTTGAAGGTGAGATCCTCTGACATGATCACTTCCAGGTCTTTGACATTAGTTTTTCGCTCTATTGTGTGGTTGGAATTAGTTTTGTACTCCGATGAGATTTTAATTTCCTCACGTTTTCCGTATCTGAGTAATTGAAATTTCTCATCATTGAACTTCATATTGTTTTCTGCAGCCCATTTAAAGATTTGGTTTATGTCTGCTTGGAGTCTTGCAGTGTCTTCAACGGTGGACACTGTTATACAGATTCGGGTGTCATCTGCAAAGGAAGACACGGCACTGTGGCTTATATCCCTGTCTATGTCCGATATGAGGATGAGGAACAGGATGGGAGGGAGTACTGTGCCTTGTGGAACAGAGCTTTTCACATTAGCTGCCTCAGACTTTACTCTGTTGACTACTACTCTTTGTGTTCTACTTGTTAGGAAATTATAGATCCATCTACCATCTTTTCCTGTTATTCCTTTATCACGCATTTTGTGTGCTATCACACCATGGTCACACTTGTCAAAGGCTTTTGCAAAGTCTGTGTATATAACATCTGCATTCTGTTTGTCCTCTAGAGCATCCAGGACCTTGTCATAGTGGTCCAGTAGTTGGGACAGACAGGAGCGACCTGCTCTAAACCCATGCTGCCCTGGGTTGTGTAATTGATGGTTATCTAGATGAGTGGCGATCAGTATATCCAAGTATTGTACAACACAGTAATGTTCAGTATATCCAAGTATTGTACAGCACAGTAATGTTTAGTATATCCAAGTATTGTACAGCACAGTAGTGTTCAGTATATCCAAGTATTTTACAACATGTTGTAGTGTTCAGTATATCCAAGTATTGTACATGTTGTAGTGTTCAGTATATCCAAGTATTGTACATGTTGTAGTATTCAGTATATCCAAGTATTGTACAACACAGTAGTGTTCAGTATATCCAAGTATTGTACAACACAGTAATGTTCAGTATATCCAAGTATTGTACAACACAATAGTGTTCAGTATATCCAAGTATTGTACAACACAGTAGTGTTCAGTATATCCAAGTATTGTACAACACAGTAGTGTTCAGTATATCCAAGTATTGTACAGCACAGTAGTGTTCAGTATATCCAAGTATTGTACAACACAGTAGTGTTCAGTATATCCAAGTATTGTACAACACAGTAGTGTTCAGTATATCCAAGTATTGTACAACACAGTAGTGTTCAGTATATCCAAATATTGTACAACACAGTAGTGTTCGTTGTGTACAAGTAATGTGCAATGTAATTTCCAATTTTCAGTTACACATTTGCTATAACTCATGTGTTATTGCTAATTTCTTATATCTTACAGGTATTTGTTGTTTAAGAATTATAACTAATTTCCAGTAAATTTTAAAAGTTTACAAACTGTAAGATATTCCTTGATTCCTCTCACACTGACTGTCAGCATTATTTTAGGAAAACAAATCCAAGTTGTATTTAGTGCTGCCTTTTATAAAATAAGAACATACGAATCAAGGAACACTGCAGCAGACCTACTGGCCTAAATCCTTTTTTCAATCAGTAATATTAAGATCAAGATTATTTAGTTTATATGTGGCATGATTATTTTCTTGTCCAACATTTTGAACTTTGCATTTGTCAATATTAAACTGCATCTGCCACTTCTCCGATCACAGAATCAGTCTATTCAAATCATCCTGGAGTGCTCTAATGTCCTCATTAGAATAAATTGGACCACCTATTTGGTGTCATCAGAAAATTTGCTTATGTCGCTATTTATTCCCTCATCTATGTCGTTTATGTAAATTATGAACAACAAGGGGCCCCAACACCGACCCCTGTGGAACACCACTTGTGACGTGCCTCTACTCTGATTTTCTCCCCATTTATGCAAACTCTCTGCTGCTTATTTGTCAACCATGCTTCTACCTATGAAAAAAATTCTCATATTCTGTGTGTCTTAATTTTCCTCAGTAGCCTCTGATGTGAAACTCTTCTCGAAAGCCTTACTGAAGTCCATATACACAATATCATATTAATTACTATGATCTACCTCCTCAAACATCTTAGTGAAAAAAGTTAGTAAATTCGTAAGACAGGAACGCCCCTTATTAAAACCGTGCTGAGATTCATTAATCAATTTATGCCTTTCAAGATGGCTACGAATTGCCTCGGCAATTATTGATTCCATAAATGTTCCCAGTATGGAGGTAAGGCTTATTGGTCTATAGTTCGAAGCTAAGGACCTGTCACCTGCCTTGTAAATAGGTATTACATTTGCCATTTTCCACTTACCTGGCACTATGCCAGTTTGTAGTGATATGTTGAAAAGATTAGCCAAAGGTTTGCTAAGTTCCTCTTTACATTCATTTAAAACTCTTGCAAACAGTTCATCAGGGCCTGGGGATTTGTTAGGTTTTAATTTCTCTATTTGTTTGAGGACCATGTCACTAGTCACCCTAATAGTGCATAGTTTATTATCGTCCTGTTCTACATAATTTATTATTTCTGGGTCAAACCTGAGAGGAAGTGTTGAAAAATTCACACATTTCCTTATCACTGTCAGTGATCTGGCCTGAGTTACTTTTAAATGGGCTTATCTTGTCCCTAATCTTACTTCTGTATACCTGAGAGAACCCTTTCGGGTTAGTCTTCCAATCCGTTGCGAGTTTAGACTCATAATCCCTTTTTGCTTTTCTTATTCCCTTTTTTTTATTTCTCTCTTTAATTGAAGTTTAGTTTGATATCTTTATTATGCACCCCATACCCATCCTGTGGGCGGTAGTCAAAAGATTACAGAGGTACATAATGGGTCCAGGGACTGGACCCCAAAGTTATGATAGCTGAGCAAGTTACAAAGGTAATGAACTAACAAGCTACAAAGGTAATGAACTCACAAGTTACAAAGGTAATGAAACATGTAAGTAAATTTACTTACGTTTATACATGGTTACAATCATGAACAAATTATAACGCAATGAACACTTCACTAGTCTACACCCAGTCACAACTGTAATGAGTTCTTGGTGCAAATTTTATTGTTGGGTCACACATACACACTTACATATACACATACACACACACACATACACATACACACACATATATACATACACACACACACACGCACATACAACAGGCTAATTGAATATATTGATTTCTTAACTGCCCGTCCACTCTTTTCATGCGCCTAAGTATGCCTCTCTTTTGACGAATGATATGTTTTACTCTATTGTTTTTCCATTTGGGAAATTTTTTTTTAGATCTAATTTCCCTACTTGGAACATAAGTTGTCTGGTCAGCTAGCACTATGCTCTGAAAAACGTCATATTGGTAACCATTTTATATAATAGATTTAGTTAAAATTAGTTTTCAACTATTTCTGTTAAGTGGCATTAAACTAATATTTAATTCCTCATGACAATATCACTTTATGTGCTCAGACTTTTTAATTTATACGGAAATTTACCACAATTTTATTCCATAATTTAAATAAATTTATTCACAGAGATACATATTTTATCTTGCAAGTCATTTGCGTAGAGAAAGATGGACAAAACTGTGCAATTTTTCATAAATTCACCAAAACTGGTGTGACTAGACAGACAGGCATTCCAAATTATTCTTGATATGGAGTCACCCAGAAATAGAACTGTTACGTCATTGACGGCCATCTTTTGTTGGCCATTAACAAAAATTACTTATTTCCCAAATCTTTCTCAAACATTGAGATATATTTACTAATTTCTTGTTTATTCCAATGGTTTCAAGGTCTTTGTATCTAATAAACATGAAACCAGCTGCGTCTGGAGCTTCCTTTACGTAATAATAGATCAGTTATAGAGTCACTCCTGTTAATCACTGCAAGATTTTTGAGACAATAATCTCACAAAAGATGACAGAGTTTTTCGACTAGTACTCGATTCTTTGTGACAATCAATATCGCTTCATAAAAGGTCACTCTGCTGCTGATCTGCTGATAAAACTTTTTCGCAATGTGCCACCAGTCACCAGACGAATATAAGATCAGCTGTGTAGTAACACAGCTGATCTCGTCAAAACTTCAAACACTAGGAATTACCAGCTGTTCACTATGTCTCCTCAGGGATCACCTTCTAGATTCTCAGTGTAATTTTCAACAAGACAGAGTCAACAAGACACTCTGTTGGAGCAACTAGTATTCCACAGGGAAGTGAACTTGGGCCATTGTTATGGAATGTCTACTTCAATGACCTTCATGTCGTCCCACAATCCCATTCATATATAGACGACTGTACTCTGAGATTTACTTATCAAATAGAGGAAATGCCGGATACTCTAAGTTACATCAATCACTTGGTTATTGCTATATTATATTGGGGGAAAACGATGACAAGTCACATTTGCTCCTGAGAAAACACACGTAATGATGGTCTCTAGGCACTATGATGGTAATACTGAAGCAGTGGGAGAATTGTGGTACCCGGGGATTCTGCTCTTATCCTTGGTGTGAAATTTGAATATGAAGAACCATGTTCTAAATCTTGCAAATAAAGTAGCCATGGAGATTAAAAGCACTTAGATGTATTTTCTATCTGTTCGACAGTAGAGGTTGCAACATTTTGTAATGAAAAAAGTACACTCACACCTAGAATATGCTCCACTTTCTTGGACTGCGTATCCTATGTCTCATCTGCAACTTTTTGACAGAATAGACAACAGAGCGAGATGACTCATATCTCGCCTGAACCCAGCCTCGACGTACCTATTATTTCAGAAGAGCCTTCAACACAAGAGGGAAATGGGTGGCCTTACTGTTATGCACAAAGCCAATATTGTTAAATAACCACATTTGACTCCACTCCGTGGACAAAAAAAGGTGAGCTTCTACACAACAAGACGGGCAGCAAACAACAACTACACTCATATTCTAGTGTACTTTTTCCAATACAAAATCTTGCTACCTCTACTGTCGAACAGATGCAAAATACGTCTAAGTGCTTTTAATCTTCATGGCTGCTTTAGTTGTACCCTTCTCAAGAACAGCACTTCCTCTGGGTCCATTTATTTCTAGGATGATTCGAGTTTGGAACATGTTCATACAGCGAGGCATCAACGAAATAAAGTCAGTTGATCAAATGAAATCGCTGGCCCACTGATGGCTCCAAATTCATTATAATATAATAATAATAATAATAATAATAATAATAATAATAATAATAATAATATAATAATAATAATAATAATAATAATAATAATAATAATAATAATAATAATAATAATAATAATAATATCTTTATTTACTACAAGTAACGAGCTGATCAGGAAATAGCTCTTAGCTTGTAAATAAAGTTATAAACCCGTAACATAACCTTGTAAAAATTCTATGTAAAGAGAGAGAGAGAGAGAGAGAGAGAGAGAGAGAGAGAGAGAGAGAGAGAGAGAGGAGGGAGACGGTAGGGGGCCCAGTGGACCGAAAAATTCACGCTGCCTCTTTACTGAGAATAAATGTTATGGTAATTGTTACAACTTATCATACTTCCTCGTTGGCCCAATTATAATTAAAATTATTAAAATAGAGAGCAAACTTAAACAAATCTAAACCTTATTTTAAACAAATTTACACTCCTCATAAGTCCGAAATGCTTTATAAGATTCCAAAATCTTTAGCTTAACTTAAATGAGTCGAAGCACAAACACATAAAACAACAAAGTACTTAAACTATTAAAATAAAAAAAAGAATTGCACCTGAAATACATAAAGTTACAAAGACTTCTTCCTTAGGTAATGTCATAAGAATTTTAGCAGATATTAATATTGAAACATCGAGGATGTGTTAGGTGGAAGTGTTAGGTGGAAGTGTTAGGTGGAAGTGTTAGATGGAAGTGTTAGGTGGAAGCCCCGTCCCTATGTGACTCCTGCAAGAGACTATAAAATTAGTGTGTACTTAAAACCATATGTGCCTCTGTAAACGAGTTGGATTCTTTTCTCGAATTATTTTTCAGTGCTCTCTCATGTACTCTGAAACTGCTGGCACCATCGTTACGCCATGTTGGATACATCAAATTGTTTTTTTTATCAAACAACGATTGGAATTCTGGTCATTCTACCATCCCTGACCTACAATGAGATTCCTCAGCAGTATCCTAATCTGTGCTGAAGGAATGTAAATGCAAATTCGTAGAATTATCAGCTAACACAAGTAGAAATTCACTTTCACTACACAGATTTCTCACAGATATAGTGTTTTTCAGTCAACTAGAATATTTAGGAGTTAGACAGTAGTGTTACTAAACTCTTTAAACATCTATCCACAAAGGCCACTACAAAACACTACATAGAAGTAAACCCCTAATCAGAAGCAGGACCCATTCTTGTCTCGCCCTCAAAAAAGACGCAGACGCCTCACACACACATACACTCTCTCTTCTCTCTCTCTCTCTCTCTCTCTCTCTCTCTCTTCTCTCTCTCTCTCTCTCTCTCTCTCTCTCTCTCTCTCCAACTACCAACTATAAAGTTGAAGAATTCTACAGTAACCCGATCGCTAGCGCACTCAGTTCACACTCTGAGGTCCGGGGTTCGAATCTCCTCCGGTACTGCTGGAAAACATTAGGGACGTGTTTCCATAAGACACCTGCTGTCCCTGTTCACCCATCAGTGTAAAATGGGTACCTGGGTGTTAGTGGACTGGTGTGGGTCGCATCCTGGGGAAAAAAAACAGACCTAATTTGCCCGAAATGCTCAGCATAACAAGCGGCTTTCTATATAGTAGTATGTAATTGATGTCAGCTAGGCCTGTATACCTTGTACATGTACTTGTAGTAAATAAAGATATTATATTATTATTATATTATTAAGAGACGGGTGGTAAACTGGGAGAGGTTATTAGTAGTACAGCTGTGACACGATGGATTAGGTTTGGGATGAATCTGTTGTCATCAATAACTGTAACGTCCCACATAATAAAAATCTTTGAAAGAGCACTACGAAGCATGATTGCAAACCACTTGGATTCCCAAAAACTACAGAATCCAGGGCAACATGGGTCAGAGCAGGTCGCTCCTGCCTCTCACAACTACTGGATCACTATGATACGGTCTTGGATGCACTGGAAAAAAACAACAGAATGGAGATTTAATATACACAGACTTTGCAAAAGCCTCTGACAAGTGCGATCATGATGTAATAGGCACAAAATACGTGCTAAAGGGATAACTGGCAAATTGGCAGATGGATCTTCAACTTTCTAATCAATCGAACACAAAGAGTAGTGATAAACAGAGTTAAATTGGAAGCTGCCATAGTGAAAAGCTCTGTTCCACAAGGCACAGTACTCGCCTCCATCCTGTTCCTCATCCTTATATCAGACAGAGATGTAATCCACAGCTCCGTGTCATCCTTTGCAGACGATACTAGGATCTGCATGAGACTGTCATCTATTAAGGACACGGTTAACCTCCAAGAAGATATAAACCAAGTTTTGCAATGGGCAACGGAGAACAATATGATGTTCAATGAAGACAAATTTCAACTACTCCGTTATGGAAAACTGGAGGAGATAATAACTAGAACAGAGTATACTACAAACTCTAATTATACATTAGAACGAAAAAATAATGTGAGGGATCTGGGAGTCATAATGTCTGAGGATCTCACTTTCAAGGTTCACAACAGTGCCACGATCACAACTGTGAAGAAAATGATAGGATGGATAATGAGAACGTTCAAAACAAGATGCCAAGCCAATGATGATCCTTTTTAAATCACTTGTTCTCTATAGGCTGGAATACTGCTGTACATTAAATCTCCGTTCAAGGCAGGTGAAATTGCAGATCTGGAGAGTGTACAGAGAACCTTTACTGCACATATAAGTTCCATCAAACACCTCAACTACTGGGAACGCTTGGAAGCACTGGACTTGTACTCGCTGGAACGCAGGCGAGAGACATATATCATAATCTACACTTGGAAAATCCTAGAAGGAATGGTCCCGAATCTGCACACAGAAATCACTCCCTACGATAATAAACGACTGGGCAGGCGGTGCAAAATACCACCAATGAAAAGTAGGGGCGCCATTGGTACACTAAGTGAAAACACAATAGGTGTTTTGGGCCCAAGACTGTTCAACAGCCTCCCACCAAGCATAAGTGGAATTACCAATAGACCCCTGGCTGCCTTCAAGAGGGAGCTGGACAGATACTTAAAGTCAGTGCCGGATCAGCCGGGCTGTGGTTCATACGTTGGACTACGTGCGGCCAGCAGTAACAGCCTGGTTGATCAAGCCCTGATCCACCGGGAGGCCTGGTCGTGGACCGGACCTAGGGGGCGTTGATTCCCGGAGTACCCTCCAGGTAGACTTCAGGTAGATCACCTTACAGCAATATCCTGTTGATCAGCAGTTTGGATATGGTATAACTGCCTGGCTTCTGTGGATTGAATAGCGGACGGAAATTCTGTCAGCCTCTAAGCACTTTTGTCGATGTAAATCTCCTTAACGGCTAACTTGGCGTCACTGAACTTCATAAGTGTCCAACATCGTCCATGTGTTGGGCACAGGTTTTATTATGGCCATCAGTGTTCCATGCGATCTTGTTCTCACAGATTCCCACTGAAACTCCCCTATCCCCTTCAGCTTTGTTTCGCCCAGAGCCACGACATGTAGATTATTTTAGTTCATAACACTGGCATCCATCTCTTTCTTATCATCTGTACTACATCTACGAACATTCAAACTTCCCAGCTTTATCAAGTTTTTCTTATTATAATTTTAAGTAATTTATACAAGAAAAGGGGTTACTAGCCCATGCTCCTGGGATGGGGTTACTAACCCATGCTCCTGGGATGGGGTTACTAGCCCATGCTCCTGGGAGCATGGGCTTACGGAGAAAACATTCTTTTTCACTTTTTGATGAAGATGAAAGAAAGTAGATAAGAACAAGAACTACTAAGAAAATAGAAGAAAATTCAGATGGGTGTTCTCACCTAATTCACCTAATTGCGGTTGCAGGGATCGAATCAAAGCTCCTGACCCCTGCCTCTTCACTAGTGGCTGCTAGGTCTTCGCTCTCCCTGCTTCATAAGTTTTATCAAACCTCGTCTTAAAACTAAGTAGTGTCCAGTCTCCACTACGTCATTTTCCAGACTGTTCCACTTCCTGACAATTCTATGACTGAAAAAATACTTCCTTACATCCCTTTGACTCATCTGAGTCTTCAACTTCCAATTGTGACCCCTTGTTTCTGTGTCCCCTCTCTGGAACATCTTGTCTTTGTCCCCTATGTAAATTCCTCGCAGAATTTTATATGCTGTTATCATGTCTCCCTTAATGAAGTATTCACAGTGGAGAAAGGAAGGCAGCTGGGTAGACAGGACGGGGTGCGTCACCAACAAGAGATGTATCAAGTGCTAGAGGGCATACACACAACTGAGGAGGAGGTGAAGCAGTTACTCAGTGACCTTGATACCTCAAAGGAGATGGGTCCGGACAATATCTCCCTGTGGGTTCTTCGGGAAGGAGCTGAGGTACTGAGTGTGCCACTTACCATAATATTCAACACATCCCTTGAAAATGGGCAGCAACCTGAGGTATGGAAGAAGGCTAACGTAGTCCCCATCTTTAAAAAAGGAGACAGAAAAGAGGCACTAAACTATAGACCGGTGTCACTTACATGTATAGTGTGCAAAGTCCTGGAGAAAATCATCAGGAAAAGAATGGTGGAGCACCTCGAGCTGAACAGGATAATAAACACCAGACAGCATGGATTCCGGGAAGGAAAATCTTGTGTAACAAACCTCCTAGAGTTCTATGATAAAGTAACAGAGGTAAGGCAAGAGAGAGAAGGGTGGGTTGATTGCATTTTCCTGGACTGCAGGAAGGCCTTCGACACAGTTCCTCACATGAGATTAGTAAAGAAGTTGGAAGAACAAGCATGTATAACAGGAAGGGCACTGGAATGGATCAGGGAATACCTCACAGGGAGGCAACAACGGGTCATGGTGCGTGATGAGGTATCACAGTGGGCGCCTGTGACGAGCGGTGTACCGCAGGGGTCAGTCCTAGGACCAGTGTTATTCTTGGTATATGTAAATGACATGACGGATGGGATAGACTCAGAAGTGTCTCTGTTCGCGGATGATGTGAAATTAATGAAGAGAATCACATCGGAGGAGGACCAAGCAGGACTTCAAACAGACCTGGACAAGCTTGACATCTGGTCTAGCAACTGGCTTCTCGAATTCAATCCCACCAAATGCAAAGTCATGAAGATCGGAGAAGGGCAAAGAAGACCGCTGACAGAGTACAGGCTAGGCGGACAAAGGCTACAAACCTCGGCAAAGGAGAAAGACCTTGGGGTGAGTATAACGCCAAGCACGTCTCCGGAGGCACACATTAACTGGGGCAGCATATGGTCGACTGGCAAACCTAAGATTAGCGTTCCGTTACCTTAACAAGGAATCGTTCAAGACACTGTACACCGTGTACGTCAGGCCCATACTAGAATATGCAGCACCAGTCTGGAACCCACACCTGGTCAAGCACATAAAGAAACTAGAGAAAGTGCAAAGGTTTGCGACTAGGTTAATTCCACAACTCAGGGGTCTGTCCTATGAAGAAAGGTTGAGGGAAATAGGACTAACAACACTGGAGGAAAGAAGGGTCAGAGGAGACATGATAAAGACATACAAAATACTGAGGGGAATCGACAAGGTAGACAGTGACAGGATGTTCCAGAGAGGGAACACAGAAACAAAGGGACACAACTGGAAGCTGAAGACTCAGATGAGTCAAAGGGATGTTAGGAAGCATTTCTTCAGCCACAGAGTAGTCAAGAAGTGGAATAGTCTAGAGAAAGATATAGTGGAGGCAGGAACCATACACAGTTTTAAGACGAGGTATGATAAAGCTCATGGAGCAGGGAGAGCAGAGACCCAGTAGCGGACAGAGAAGAGGCGGGGCCAGGAGCTGAGTCTCGACCCCTGCAACCACAATTAGGTGAGTACAATTAGGTGAGTACACACACACACACACACACACAATATATATATATATATATATATATATATATATATATATATATATATATATATATATATATATATATATATATATATATATATCACTGACCCCTATTCAATCCCGCTCGTCACAGGCGCCCACTCTGACACCTCGTCATGTACCATGACTCGTTGTTGCTTGCCTGTCAGATATTCTCTGAGACATTGCAGTGTCCTGTTATGTGTGCCTGCTGATCATCTTGCTTTTGTACAAATTTCTTGTGAGGAACTGTGTCGAAGCTCTTCTTACAGTCCAAGAAAATGCAGTCTACTCACCCCACTCATGTCTTACTTCCATTACCTTGTCATAAAACTCAAATTGGTTTGTGACTTGGAACTTCCCTTTCCTGAAACCGTGCTGGTTGTCGTTTATGATCTTGTTCCTTTCTATGTGCTCCACCACTCTCCTCCTGATAATCTTCTCCATGATTTTGAAACTGGTTTGTAGTTTAATGCCTCGTGTCTGTCTCCTTTCTTAAAAATTGGGACAACATTTGCCGTCTTCTATACCTCAGGTAGTTGTCCGGTGTGTACTCACCTAATTGTGGTTGCAGGGGTCGATACGTAGCTCTAGGCCCCGCCTCTTCACTGACCACTACTAGGTCCTCTCTCTCCCTGCTCCATGAGCTTTATCATACCTCATCTTAAAGCTATGTATGGTTCCTGCCTCCACTACATCACTTGCTAGACTATTCCACTTCCTGACAACTCTATGACTGAAGAAATACTTCGTAACATCCCTTGACTCGTCTGAGTCTTCCACTTCCAATTGTGACCCCTTGTTTCTGTGTCCCCTCTCTGGAACATCCTGTCTCTGTCCACCTTATCTATTCCACGCAGTATTTTGTATGTCGTTATCATGTCTCCCCTAACCCTCCTGTCCTCCAGTGTCGTCAGGCCAATTTTCCTTAACCTTTCTTCATAGGACATTCCCCTTAGCTTCGGAACTAACCTTGTTGCAAACCTTTGCACTTTCTCTAATTTCTTGACATGTTTGACCAGGTGTGGGTTCCAAGCTGGTGCTGCATACTCCAATATGGACCTGACGTACACAGTGTACAGTGTCTTGAACGATTCCTTACTAAGGTATCGGAACGCTATTCTCAGGTTTCCCAGGCGCCCATATGCTGCACCAGGTATCTGGTTTGTGTGTGCTTCCGAAGACGTGCTCAGTGTTATACTCAACCCAAGATCTTTCTCCTTGAGTAAGGTTTGCAGTCTTTGGCCACCTAGCCTATACTCTGTCAGCGGTGTTCTTTGCCCTTCCCCGATCTTCATAACTTTGCATTTAGCGGGGTTTAACTCGAGAAGCCAGTTGCTGGACCAGGTGTCCAGCATGTCCAGGTTTCTTTGTAGTCCTGCCTGATCCTCATCTGATTTAATTCTCCTCATTAACTTCACATCATCTGCGAACAGGGACACTACTGAGTCTATCCCTTCCATCATGTCATTCTCGTATACCAAAAATAGCACTGGTCCTAGGATTGACCCTTGTAGGACCCCACTCGTCACAGGCGCCCACTGTGATACCTCATCATGTACCATCACTCGTTGTTGCCTCCCTGTCAGGTATTCTCTGATCCATTGCAGTGCCCTTCCTGTTACACGTGCCTGATCCTCTAGCTTCTGCACTAATCTTTTGTGAGGAACTGTGTCGAAGGCCTTCTTGCAGTCCAAGAAAATGCAGTCAACCCACCCTTCTCTCTCGTGTCTTTTCTCTGTTACCTTGTCATAAAACTCCAGGAGGTTTGTGACACAGGATTTGCCTTCCTTGAATCCGTGCTGGTTGTCATTTATAATCTTGTTCCGTTCTAGGTGCTCTACCACTCTCCTCCTGATAATCTTCTCCATGACTTTGCATACTATACATGTCAGTGACACTGGTCTATAGTTTAGTGCCTCGTTTCTGTTTCCTTTCTTAAAAATGGGAACTACATTTGCAGTCTTCCATACCTCAGGTAGTTGCCCAGTTACGAGTGATGTGTTGAAGATCGTGGTTAGTGGCACACACAGCGTCTCTGCTCCCTCTCTAAGGACCCACGGGGAGATGTCCGGTTCCATCGTCTTTGAGGTATCAAGGTCACTTAGTTGTGTGTATGTCATCCAACACTTGTTGGTATAATCCTTGTTGATGTCTCCCTCTGTTCTGTCTTCCCAGAGTCCTTCCTGTCTCCACTGTAAATACTTCCTTAAATCTCGTGTTGAGCTCCTCACATACCTCTTCATCATTTCTTGTGAGTTCCCCACCTTCTTTCCTCAGCCTGATCACCTGGTCTTTGGCTGTTGTCTTCCTCGTAATGTGACTATACAGCAGTTTCGGGTCAGACTTGACTTTCGATCCTATGTTGTTTTCGTACTGTCGCTGGGCCTCCCTTCTTATCTGTGCATACTCGTTTCTGGCTCTTCGACTGATCTCCTTATTTTCCTGGATCCTTTGTCTTCTGTACTTTTTCTATTCTCTAGTGCACTTAGTTTTTGCCTCTCTACACCTTCGGATAAACCAAGGGCTCGTTCTGGTCTTCCCATTATTTCTGTTGCCCTTGGGAACAAACCTTTCCTCTGCCTCCTTGCATTTGTTAGTTACCATTTTGTCCTTTGTGTGTGTGTGTGTGTGTGTTAGTTACCATTTTGTCCTAGGCACATGTCAATTAGACACTAGGCCTGTTGTATATATGTGTGTGTGTATGTATATGTAAGGAAACACTTCGAAATGTTTCTGCCCCACCGGGAATTGAACCCGGCACCTCCGTGCGTGAAGCAAGAGCTTTACCCACTAGGCCACCGGGTGTGTGTGTGTGTGTGTGTGTGTGTGTGTGTGTGTGCGTGCGTGCACGTGTATATTCATATATTATATTTACATACATTTATGAATATATTTATGTTGTGCAGAATAGGTAAAACTTGCGATTTTAGCTTAAATAGCAACGCTCTTCTTGCCGAATAAGGCAAGCGAAAATATGTAATAATTTCGTAAAAATCATTCTGACTCTAACGAAAAAAAATATATTTCATTGTGTTTATTATTAAATTATTGTAAACTTACCTAAATATATTTAGTTGGATTAGGCTAAATTAAATTGCGGTTGTTATAATAAGGTTAGGTAAGTTTTCTAAGGTTCTTTTGGTACAAAATTATTAATTTTTAATTTAACATAAATGAAAAAAAATATATGTTTAAACGTATAAGAGAAATTTTTAGAAAGGACTTAATTTTAAATGAGTTCTCTAGTAAGTGCTTAGAAAAGAGTTTGCTGAATAAAAATTTATGCAGCTCAAAACGAGAGACAAACTGTGTTTTAAAAGCCCAGCAACGGTATGTGTTTGAACTCAATCAGACAGGATATTCTCCACTAATTATTGAGATTCAAAAGAATCCAAGTTATTGAATTATTTCAGTAAAATTTCAAATTAGTGCTCCCACACATCTCAACTTCACTCTGCTCCCACACATCTCAACTTCACTCTGCTCCCACACATCTCAACTTCACTCTGCTCCCACACATCTCAACTTCACTCTGCTCAACACATCTCAACTTACTCTGCTCCACATCTCAACTCACTGCTCACACATCTCAACTTTACTCTGCTCCCACACATCTCAACTTCACTCTGCTCCCACACATCTCAACTTTACTCTGCTCCCACACATCTCAACTTCACTCTGCTCCCACACATCTCAACTTCACTCTGCTCCCACACATCTCAACTTCACTCTGCTCCCACACATCTCAACTTCACTCTGCTCCCACACATCTCAACTTCACTCTGCTCCCGCACATCTCAACTTCACTCTGCTCCCGCACATCTCAACTTCACTCTGCTCCCGCACATCTCAACTTCACTCTGCTCCCGCACATCTCAACTTCACTCTGCTCCCACACATCTCAACTTCACTCTGCTCCCGCACATCTCAACTTCACTCTGCTCCCGCACATCTCAACTTCACTCTGCTCCCGCACATCTCAACTTCACTCTGCTCATCTCAACTCCCTGCTCCACATCTCAACTTCACTCTGCTCCCGCACATCTCAACTTCACTCTGCTCCCGCACATCTCAACTTCACTCTGCTCCCGCACATCTCAACTTCACTCTGCTCCCGCACATCTCAACTTCACTCTGCTCCCGCACATCTCAACTTCACTCATCGCTCTTGTCGAATATTTTTGCCCCGCTGAGTTTATAAAAGCAACTGTAATCATAGTGTAAGTATTGAATTAGAACAGGGGTCCCTGTGGCCACGGGCCGCATGTGCCCCTTCTAGGAAATGAATGCGGCCCTTACATAAAATTATGAATTCACTTTTGACACTGCACAGTGTCAAAACCGTGCCGCCCTCATCACATTTTTTGACCATCAAATGTGGCCCACTTGTGTAGAAAGGTTGAGGACCACTGCAACTGACATATGCTTTCGTCTGCATAATTGTCCTGCTACTTCTTGCAGTAAGACAGCCCCAACACCAGTATCACTGGCATCTACTTGTAGGGCAAATGATAGTTCAAAATTAGGACTAGTCAGCACAGGAGCACTAGTAAGCAGAGCCTTTACACATTCAAGTGCCCTCTGACACTTCATGTCCCACAAAATTTTCGCTTGGGGCTAGTGAGGTCCGTGAGTGGGGAGATTACCTTTGACAGATTCGGACAAAACTTCCTGTAAAAGGTTACCATGCCAACAAAACGCATAACCCCTTTTCGGTTCTTTGGTTCAGGGTAATTGTCTATAGCCTCCACCTTGGCATTCACTGGGGCCACCTTCCCCTGGTCAATAACATGTCCTAGAAAAGTTACCTGGGCTTGTCCAAAAACACTTCGCAAAATTAACTGAGCTGAGCATCAGCCAGCCTAGAGAAAAGCTCTCTAAGCTGCCTCACATGCTCTCTCCAACAGTCACTAAAAATAACAAGGTCATCAATATAACACCGCACTCCATCTAGGCCACGTATAACCCCTTACATCCTGCGTTGAAAACAGGAGGGCGCGTTACGAAGCCCAAATGGGAGAACCTTGTACTGGAAAAGCCCATCTGGCGTTACAAAAGCAGAGATGTCACTGGCACGTGGGGTTAAATGTATCTGGTAATATCCCTTCAACAGATCTAGCTTACTTACATATTTAGTTACTCCCACCGCATCAATGACATCCATTCTAGGAATAGGAAAACAATCAGCCTTAGTTATTAAATTAACCTTGCGGTAGTCAGTGCACATCTTCATGGTACCATCTGGTTTGGGAACCATTAAGCAGGGGGATGCCAACTTACTCTCGCTCGGTATTATTAAATTATTGTCAAGTAGAAATTTCACCTCCTTCTCCATACTTGCCCTCTTTTGTGGGTTCATTCGGTAAGGGACCTGCCGAATTATTTCAGCTTCCCTTACATCTATATCATGGGGTTTTAAGTTGCTTACTCGAGGAATATCCCCAAACAAATCCTCAAAATTAAAGAGAAGCTGAACAATCTCAGCAATCCTTTCCTTACTAAGGCCTAACATACATTGTGTATGTTAACAACGCCCTGTTACTAAGATGTACATCTGTGGTTTCCTGCAAATCAGTGTCCAACCCTGGATCACCTACTATATTAACACTCGCCACACCTCTTTGATGATACTTTTTTAGCCTGTTTATATGCACCTCACATGGATGGATTCTGAAATTCTGATCCGTGACTTTTTTCACTACCTTGCACAGCCCACTGTACTTCGCTTTTAAGGCATTACCAGGCACCGGTTCCAATGCTAGTACCTCCTCTTCAACTTCAAAGGTATGGGACACGGCCTTGCGGTCAAACAGTCTCTTCATCATGGTTTGGCTGTTGTGCAGGTTCTCAGATGCCAGACACTTCATGTGAGCCAAACGGTCTCTAAAAGAGAGAAAATCCTCCGAGGGGGCAGCCTCACAGCCCTCACCAAGCTAGTGCTCCTTCAAAATCGTCAGTGGTCCCCTTACTTGGTGACCATAGATCAGTTCGAAGGGACTATAGCGTAACGAGTCCTGAGTGCTGTCCCTCACGGCAAATAAAAGGAGGTTGATACCCTCATCCCAGTCCTTCTGGTACTGGGTGCAATAAGCACGCAGCATATTCTTGAGAGACTGGTGAAACAGCTCTACTACCCCTTGACTCTCTGGGTGATATGCAATGGAGGTGGTCACTTTAATATTATACTCCACCAAAACTGTTCGAAAATGTTTAGACGTAAAGTTTGACCCCTGATCTGTTTGAATTTCCTTAGGGATCCCTACTTGAGTAAAAAAATTCACCAATGCTCTCAAGACCACGCTTGCAGTAATTTTACGTAGTGGAATGGCCTCAGGAAACCTGGTAGAGGAACAAATAATAGTGAGTAAGTACTGGTTGCCCATCTTGGTCTTGGGCAATGGTCCCATACAGTCCACCACCAGCCTGCTGAAAGGTTCTCCAACTGCTGTGACAGGGTTAAGAGGGACAGGTGTAATTCTCTGATTAGGTTTTCTTATCCTTTGGCAAACCGGGCATGATTCTACGTACTTACCCACTGATTCCCATACCTGGAGTCAGTGAAAATGCTTTGAAATCTTGCCCATGGTCTTTTTAACACCTAAATGTCCTCCCATGGGGACATCATGGGCCAAACACAAAACTTGATACCTAAACGGCTCCGGCACCACCACTTGGTAGAGTGCCTCCCTTGCTCTATCATTTGACCTTTCATCCGATAAGGTCTTTCTCATCAAAATACCTTCTGCAAAAAAGAAACATTTAATTAGTTGAGAGGCCTCTTCCTCGGTAACAGCAGATGACCGAATAGCTTTCAGGGTGTCGTCACACCCTTGGGCCTCGATCAGCTGTTCTTGAGTCGGAGTCGCCCCCCCCTATACCAGCTCCAAGACCCCGACTCAAACTGGGTCCTACCTGGGATGGTTCATAACTACCAGAAGAGTAAAGGAGTGACACTGAAATTTTATCTTTTGTCATTTTCCTAGTTACTGCACACACTGGAAACAGCTCGGGCAAGGCAGCCCTAGCTTTTTCCTCCCATCTCTGTGAGTCTGGGTCCCTCCAAACCAGAGGTTCCTCACTTTCGAGAAAGCCCATCTCATTATTGACTAACAGAAGGTCAACACCTTCAAAAGGTATATCCTCTGTGATACCTACCACTAAGTAACCACACTGGTACACAGACTCCACCCATAACCTGCGTACTGGAGTCCTGACAGTGAATCCGGTAATCCCCTTAAGAAAAATACAAAAGTCCCTCAAACACATAACACCTTTTACACTACCTTTATTTTGGTGAATGGCCAAGGTGGACTTACTTGAAAAGACCTTCATCCGAGGGTTCAAAACTGCTGGGTTACCTGATATACCCTGAGGTGACACTTCAATACTAGCTACCGAGTGGGTAGCTGGAGTATTTACCTCAGAAGACTCTGCACCAGCCTGATCCCTACACATCTTCTTGCAATATGGCTGCAGATGGCCCTGTTTATGACAATAATTACAGAAATAAGGTGTAAAGGCCCCCTGCCCATTTGACCTAGGTTGAGTCCCTTGATGCTGGGGAACTGGGCTCGTCCTACCTGTTCCTTGTAGTCCTGGACCAGTGGCTCTGGACTTAAAACTTCCCTGGGCAGGTACTTGTAATTTAGGAGTATTCACACTCTGGGGGGTACTAGGCTGGGAAATGTGTGGCTTAAACTTCTGAAATTTCTTATTCCTACTGGTGGGTGGAGAAAACTTACCATTATTAGTATGTGGTGAGTGATAATTACTACCAAATTTTTGGTTAGCTAAAAATCTATCACCCGGCATTATTAAAATCATCCAGATCCTTCTCCTCAAGACATGACTTAAGGTCAGGAGGAACATTTCTTAAAAGATCCTCTAGCAAAATTAAGGTACACACCCCCTCATAATTGTCTACCACCTCTTTTGAATGCCACCACCTGTTTAGAAGTGACACCTTCTCCTTACCATATTCTACCAATGACTGCCCTGCATGAAATTTAAGTCCTCGAAACTTCTGCCGATATGCTATAGTTAGGGTGCAGGTAAATGGTAGGGTAGGGGCTCTGGATAAGATGGAAAACGGGTTTGAGGCAGGGTTGTCCCATGTCTCAGATCCTTTTTGTATGTATGCAAGACCCGTTTTTTAGGTTCATTGCCGAAGGTGTGGGAGAGAGGGAAGGGTGGTAGTAACACAGGTATTGTGGGGTATATAGATGATACGACTGTCTTGGTGGGTGGGGAGGAGGGTCTTCGAAATGTCCGTCATATCATTGAGATTTTCGGGGCGGCTACAGGGATGCGGGTGAATGGTGTCAATACAAAGTTATTGGAGGTGGGTGGGAGGGGGTTTGGGGGAGGTGTATGGATGGACTGTGGTGGACCGGATGACAATTTGTGGGGTAGTATACATGGTGGATGCTCGGGAGGCTCAGAGGGAAAATTCTGAGGCTGTGGTGGGGAGGGCTATGGGAAGGATGCATGGGTGGAGGGCAGGGGATGTAACGTTATTACAGAAGGTGGTGGTGGTGAATTCTCTTGTGTACAGCAAGGTGTGGAGTGTGGCAGCAGTGTATCCTTTGTGGATGGTGGACTTGAGGGTATTGCAGAAGAAAGTATTACGTTATGTGTGGGGTTATGGGCATCCATGGCTCAGAAAAGAGGTGGTTATGATGAGTGTTAGGCATGGGGGTTGGGGCTTATCCCCTTGGAAAGACGTGTGCAGGCAGTCTATGTGAAGCAGAGGTATCTGATAGAGGGTGGTGAGAGGGGAAAAAGAGTGGGTGCATAATGCAGGATGTAAGGAAGTGGTGGAGTGGGAGAGATTTGAAGGTGTGTGAGGATATATTGAGGAATCTGTTGGCTGTTTGTGTGCCTAAAAAGTTACGGGCAAGTCGATTAGGGAGTTTAGAAGGGTTAGGGGTGGTGGTAAATGGTGAGGCTATATTCCCAGTTTATGATTGGAGGGGGAGTTGGGAAGGGTTTTGGAGGATCCGTTTGAAGCCAAAAGTTAGGGAATTGGTTTATCGTATTTTGTTGGGCATCATAGTTTCGAGGTCTGTGTTATTTCGGATGGGGTTGGTTGGTGCGAGTCATTGTCAGAGGTGTGGGGATGAGGAGACAGCCTTTCATGCGATGTATTTTTGTAGGACTTTGGGGGTGGTGAGGACATGGTTATCGAGGGTGATTAGTATAGTGGGGGGGGGAGGGTATTTTGTCGCTAAGAGCTTTGAGTTTTGATGTGAGGGGGGTGAATGGGGATGTTCGGAGGGCAATTATGTACATGGTGGCAGACTATTTGTACGTTTCATGGGGAATGAGGGAAGTGAGGGGACTCTATAGGGTGAAGGCTTTAGCTGCTAGCATGTATAGAACGATGTGTAGGAACAGGGATTTACATGGCCGTGTGTGGATATCGAGTTTTTCAGAGGGATACCGGAACTTATCGATGGTAAGGTAGTTCTGGAATGGGTTGGTCCCCAGGAGTGGGGTTTTTCCTTTTTAGGAGAAAAAAAGGGGGAGCAGGTGCAGAGAAGCGATTGTATAGTAATAGAGCATGCATGAGTGTGTGAGGGGGGGGGTTAGTTCTTGATAGGGGGAGAGATGAGACGGGTGACAAAAGTATCTTTTTGATTCCGGGGCTTGGACGACTGACATGTAGAGAGGGGAGAGAGTATGTATGGTGGGGGAGGTTTGGACTTTTACTGACCATACAGTTTGATGACTTTATATAATCAGGGGTAAGCAGAGGGGCTTTCTGGAAGTGTTGGAATTTTTCTTTTCTTTTGAAGGATTGTTCTTTTTCTGTGTTTAGTTGAGGTATGATAGCATTTTTCTGTCATTGTCTTTTGGAGAAATGGGTAGAAACCTTCACTTAAGTTTTGTATAAGAGTGATGCCAGATATGCTGATGTTCAGATTTATTTGATGTAATTATGTGGTAATGTTATTAAGTGTACTAGCTTAACATACAAATGGTATTTTTATTATTGATGTTGGGTTGTGCCTTTTTTGGTGCACAGAGAATGTGGGTGTGTAAGTTGGACGACAATTTCCAATCATGTATGATTGATGATGGTCAGCATGCCATGTTCTGTTTTTTTTATACACTTGAATGTTATTGACTTTCTGTAAGCCTTCGGGCATTTTCTATCTCATGGATTACTAATATATAATATTGTAAGCTAATGCACGGAATGGTAAGGTTCCTGTTTTGCAATGCCTACAGATGATTTATTATTGCATATGTAATAAATGGTTTTTGGTTTTGTTATTCTCATTAGGAGGACAGGGCGTTAATTGTATCAAAGGTGGTAGGATTTTGTAAACTTTGATTCAGCAAAATTAGTGTGATAGAGCTATTCATTGTGGAGATGGTATATTTGTAAATATATTGTAGACGGGTTTTTGATAAAGTGTTCATTGGTTTTGTATATAGGAGGGGTGCAGTAGGTGTACGGTTAGGGTCTGGAGTTATGGGAATGCTTTCCCGGGGTTTTATACATGAGTTTTCTTCTGTTTTGATGTACCATAGAGCTTTTTAAATAAAATACTGTAAATAAAAGTTTTCATCCTTGGGTTAATTTCAGAACAATAGGAGAAATAGAGATTCTTATTGGGTAGGTTATGGTTATTCATACAGTTTCCAGAATGTTCTGTTTTCATGCAATAGTCTTCTTACTATAGGTCATTTTCAATTCTTAATGTTATCACTGTCATAAACGAATGCTTCTTAACCTCAGTTATATGTAATCATACTCTTTGGAAACTATAGGTTTTGGATTCTTACTGTACTTGATTATTTATTGTATTGCTCTGTATGATGTATTAATGATTTTTAAATAAAATAAAAAAAAATCAATTTGGCTAAAGTTAAAATCTTCCATTATCAAAAAAAATTTGTATGTAGATACCTTATGAATTTCGTAGCAGAAGTTTATGGTGTTCCCTATCAGGGTTTGGGGGTTTGTAAATCACACCCAATATTAGATTTTCACGTTCCTCAAAAAACTGTATCCAAACAGGTTCAGTTTACATCGTTTCTACTTTATTTCTTGTCAAATGCAACAGTATAAATTATCTGTGGCATAAATAGCCACTGCATCTCCCTTCCTACTGACCCTATTGGTGTGGAATAATTTATAGCATTGTACGTGGCACTCAGAAGACATTTATCTCTCGTTCAGTTTGAACCAGTCTCTGTTATAGCAATAATATCTATGCTTCTTACATATGTAATTATTCTTAGTTCGTCCATCTTATTTATTATGCTCCTACTGTTAGTATAGTAAACTTTAAGGGAGTTAGTCACTCGCTGCTCTCTACTATTTCTTTGTTATTGACCAGTTCCATTGCATTTATGGTGAACAATGTTTTGCTAAATATATCCCTGAGGCGTCCTGGCAATAATTGCTGCGTTCACCCCTTGTACTGTAACTTATTTGTTTCCTACACAGACCCATACCTCTATCTTCTCTCAGTTTAAGTCCTACACAACTCAGTAATGGGCTCCCAAACAGAGTTGGCTAATGCTACCACCTCTGCCCCAGAGAGTTGAACCCCATCCCATCCATCCGTTATCATGCTAGTCATGGAAATTGTTCCAATTATCAGTGAATGAGATTTCAAGGTTTTTTTAGTACCTGTCTAGGCAACATTCATTCATTGCACATTCCTCTTCTAGGCAGAATGCTACAAATGATCGGGACCCTTCCTTTAGACCTAATTAGATTTACAGCCATCTTGTACTTAAATAGTGGCTCTTGTCTCATGCCCTTCCCAATATCATTTCCATCAGCACTGAGACAGATAATGGGGTTGTTCCTATTACCTGATATATTATCAAACGTGTTGACTATGCCACCATTACCAGCTCCTGGGAAACACATTCTCTCTCTCACCTTCCTATCTCTGTTACAGAAGGCACTGTCAATATATTTTACCTGTGAGTAACCGACCACAGGGCTATTCCTTCCTTTATTAACAAAGGAGTTAGTGGTACCTTTATCGTCACTGACCACTGGAGAACAGAAAAGAGATTTCCTACCTTCAGTTATGCTCATTTAACCTTCCTCAGTTTGACATTACTTTCTTTTACTAAGAACCACTTTCCCCTTGTAACTGCTGCCACTCTGTTCCTCACTGCTGGTAATTGTTTCTCCTCACTAACACCTCACATTCATTGCTATACTTTTCCTGGCTAATTTTCAGCCACTTATTTTCCTCATTGAAAAGCAGTGCCTCTTTTTTTAGCGAATTGAACTCAGACTCTAAAACACTACAAAAGGAAGTCATGTTGGCCTATACACTCCCCACTGACCCCCCAAGATAGCTCTGGTCAGGTACAAACACTTGGGACCACTCACCGATTTAAATAAACTTTTTATGTATGTATAGGAATGAATAGACAGATTCTGTGTCTGTTCCTTCAGCCATTATAAATATTTTTATAAATCATTTACGTTTTCTAGGGCCAAAGAAAAAGCGTCACACCATCTTCGCTCCCGTTATTTTGATCAGTTTGGAGCTATGTAAACCTGCGACTGTGGCATTTGGCCAGAATGTTCCAACTCTCTAAATTAAACTAAGTCTCAATTATTGCAACCACGTCGAGGTTTAATTCACATTCAACTAATCTCAAATTGTTTATCTGTTTTTTAGCGTTACCACTATTGTTATACCACATAATTTTTTTGTTCTTGATCATCTTGCCTGCTGATAATTTTTTTTTTCATTTCTGGTATTTCTATAATCCATAGTATCACAATGATGATATCTTTAACTGCCTCAATGCATACCACTACAATCCTATGATTTCCACAACATCCTCATACCTATAACCTTCTCTGGTTGAAATCCCAATACACAGCAACACCAGCTGCCTCTGTTGAGGTAACTAATGTCGCTACCTATTTCCTGCCAGAGTCCTAACCCCGACACGCATGTCTTTGATGTCTTAGAAGTGGTCCCATTTATCAGTAGAATGGTACTGCAGTGCACAACAAACATTGAACAACAATTGCTCCTAATATTATACTAATTGTTCTACTACTGATACCAAAACAAAAACATCATAAATAATAATAATAATAATAATAATAACAACAACAATATCTACAATAATTATAATAACAGTAATAACTATAGTACTAGTAATTATAAAAATAACAATAACAGTAGTAATAATAACTAACATAAACAATAATTATAACAGGAATAAAAGTAATACTAATAATACTAATACTACTACTACTACTAATAATAATAATAATAATAATTAACATAAATAATAATTATAACATGATTAAAAATAATAATAATAATAATAATAATAATAATAATAATATAAAAAGGAACATAATAGCAACATCTAAAATAATTATAACAATACCAATAATAATAATAATAATTAATATCAATAATAATAATAATAATAATAATAATAATAATAATAATAATAATAACAACTAACATCAATAATAATAATAATAATAATAATAATAATTATAATAATAATAATTATAATAATAATAATAATAATATAAAAAGGAACATAATAATAATAATAATAATAATAATAATAATAACAATAATAAGGAATATCAATAATAATAATAATTATAATAATAACAATAACATGAACAAGAGCAAGTACAATAATAATAATAATAATAATAATAATAATAATAATAATAATAATAATAATAATAATAATAATAATAAACAATATCAGCAACGATATCAACAATAAAATTAATAATAACAATAAAATAATGTTAATACCAATAGCAAGAACAACAACAACAATAATAATAATAATAATAATAATAATAATAATAATAATAATAATAATAATAATAATAACAATAATAATAATAATAATAATGTGAACAACAAAAGCAATACTAATAATAATTATTAACTGTACATACGAAATCAACTATAATAAAAGTTGTTTTGGTGTAGACGAAACTATCAGAACAAACTGTGTCACACAGAAGACCCCGAGACTTATACTTTTCATTTGTTTCTCTTTGCTGTCAGTTTTGCAAGGTAATAAAATACAGGAATACTGCACCAAGGTGCAGTGTTTCTTGTTGATTCTGCTCTTACTGTTCTCTCTGATCCCGTCAGTGTTAAGTGTTCCTGGTACTGACGTGGAAGCAGGCATCAGGCAGACAGGAAGGCAGGCAACCAGGCAGACAGGCAGCCAATCTGATATTCAATCTTCCGTTACCTAATTTTTTTGTTATCCTCATCACATTACTCTTTCCTATATTCACTTTTAATTTTCTTCTTTTACATACCCTACCAAACTCATCCACCTCTGCAACTTGTCTTCAGTTACTTAAGGAAAGAGGTTGTGGAAAAAAGGCTCACATACCTGAATAAATGCCACTAAAAGTAAAGGAAGACGTGAAAAAAAACTGAAGAAAGCCTTGGAAATAAAATTATAGAAGGAACAGATGGGACAGCAACAATGAAGAGTGGAGAGAGATCTGGGATGGATAAAGAAAGTCACTAGTAGATATGTTCTTCAAAGACTGTGAGGCAAAATGGTATTAAAGGAAGCAAGAAGTGAAACGGTGAAAGTAAAAAATGGAATATGGAAAGAAAGGCAATAGGAGGAATAAAGAGGCAGGTATAAAGGCAAAATATGTGAATCAATGAAAGCTGATAGAAGTAACTTCGAAGAACATGATATAACTAACGAGTCTCAACAAGGATTCATAAAGGTTTATTCTTGCCTGTCAAATTTACTTACCTTCCTTAGGCCATTGACAATGATAAATAATACGATGTTCTTTATTTGAATTTCAGAATGGGCTTGGATAGCATTTTGCACAGAAGATTGTCAAAAAAAACATGTTTAGAGACATGGCTGACTAATAGGAAGAAGATAGGCTGCAGAAATAATCGAGATAATATCAGAATGAGACCAGTCACAAGTGGCGTTCCTCAAGCATCAGTTTTGACCTTGTTTTTTATATTAAACATAGATGACCTTATGAAGGCATAGAAAGATAAATATAAAATCTCTGACGACACAAGCAACCACCAAGGTGATGCTATTGCCCCGCGTGCCCGTGCTCCGTGTTTTTTTTCGTGTTTTCGTGATTATCGCGATCTGGTTTGTGTGCCAGAACTCTAGACTGTGCCAGTGAACTTATAAGGTTCATCCCTCCAGCGCTTGAACTAAACTAGCAGAAAAAATAGTATACACTGCGTCAAAAAGGAGAATTAGTGTGCAATACCTGCCAGAGTATACTCTCAAGAGGGGACGTTAGGCTTAGTGTACTGTGTGTAAATAACAATAATAATAGAACCTTTTTTGCCAGAGGAAAGAGTCTCCAAGATAATAGTGTCATATATAGTGTTATAGTGTTTATCCCAGTGGTACTGTAATATATAAAGATACCAAATAAATGTAAGGTGAAATTTAAAGTGAATTTAGGCCTAAAGACGCAAGGTTCATGTGGTAAACAGTTGCCAACAGTCGCCAGAACCCTACCATGCCGGTCAGCTCGTATTAATAATTTTTAAACCTGCCAGTGTACCTGACCTAAAATCTAGTGATACCATCCACCTAGTGTCATCATTCAGAAATCTTTCAGTGTTGTCGTAGCTATTAACTAGTAACAAATCGGTACATATTGCGAAGGAGTGACGTATACAGTTTGTGGTAATACACTAAATCTGTAGTTAGCAGCGGTCGCAATATACACAACGAAAATCAAATATTCCTCCAGTAATATTCATCTTCAGAAGCCACGGCTGCTCCAACACGCAAGGTATATTTTTTGTATCAAACTGAACACATATTACTGTTAACTATTTTTCCAGTAGTCCTTTTCATGTGCTAGTCCAAAAATCACCGACTGGATACGCCCAAATAAGTGATCCACTAATCCGGATTCGCCAGATTCGTCAAGAACAAGTGAACGAACGGCCGGATTCAAACGGATTCGTTGAAAACAAGGTCTCATCTGACCGGTTTCATAGGATGAAGGGGTTTACACGCCCTTATTAAAACACCCAAACAGAACTACAAAAAATAGATACTATACAAATAGACAGATCTACCTTAAGGTGGTTATTAGTTAAAATATACAGTGAGCATAAACCGGATTCGTCCAAGAAATAAGTGAAAGGACCGGATTCAAACGGATTCGTTGGAAACTGTTAAAAACAACTAAATACTTCGAGAAATTATAGACTAGCTAGCTAGGAGAGTGGTCAAGTGTTGTAAGATGACCACCACCATGAAGATCTGTGTAGTCTGTAGAAAGGGTAAGGGACGAAAACAGGCCTGGATTGCTTGCAATCTCTGTGGTCAATGGTCCCATGGTATATGCAGGGATTTCCAACCAGTGACCACACTTCACATAAACTCAGAGAGATGTTTTTGGGTCTGCCCAAACGAGATACACCTGTATGAGGGAATTGCATCTATATTAAAAGACAAGAACACCAATAAAAGATCCTTCTTAAAAGACATGTCAACATGGTATGACAGCTGGGGAAATAAGATGGGTGGTTTGGAAGGGGCTGCCTTGAACGACAGCGCTACTGAGGGTGCTAGTGTTGTCCTGGAGGATAGTTCTCCTGAGGGTGCTAGTGTTGTACTGGAGGTCAGTGCTCCTGAGGGAGCTAGTGTTGTCCTGGAAAACAGTGCTCCTGAGGGTGCTAGTGTTGTCCTGGAGGATAGTTCTCCTGAGGGTGCTAGTGTTGTCCTGGAGGACAGTGCTCCTGAGGGTGCTAGTGTTGTCCTGGAGGACAGGGCTCCTGAGGGTGCTAGTGTTGTCCTAGAAGACAGTGCTCCTGAGGGTGCTAGTGTTGTCCTGGTGGACAGTGCTCCTGAAGGTGCTAGTGTTGGAGATGAAACAAAAGGGGATGTTAGCACTAGTGCTGACGATAGAAATGAGACAGGAAAACACGCACCAATAGGGAACACGTTAGGGAACACAATCACAAAAAAACAAAACAAACACAAACCAGGCCTATGCAAATATTATGCATTTGGTATCTGCAGGCATGGAATTTCTGGGAAAACAGATGGGGCATGCAACTTTGACCACCCCAGAAAATGCCGTGCCCATATGACAACAGGAAAATGCAACCGCCCTTCCTGTAAGCTTTTCCACCCTGAAATGTGTCACTCATCAGTTCAGGAAAGACAGTGCTATAACCTACATTGCCAGGCACACCACCTAAAGGGTACAAGACGACACAGAACATCCAGACCATGGAAAAACCTGGGTAGCCAAAGCCACTCCAGAGAGAGAGGTTTTTTAGCGCAAGGAAGGAAAAAAAGCTGGCAGGAAATGACAGAAATCGTACACAAACTGCAATCATTTCTGGAGTGGAACCACAGTCAATGGCCTCCACTCCAGAACAACAGATATTAGTACCAGAAACCCCCCTACCACCAATACTACCAATCCAACGACATTCATCTTTGCAAATATACAGGGTCTAAAGCCAGCAACAAACAACAAGATACCTTACATCCGTGGACTGCTTACAGTCAAATGCAATGTTTGCGGCTTTCACAGAGACCCACATAAAGGACCACTTGGACAATGAAATATGGATCCCGGGCTACAACCTATACAGATGTGACAGAGTGAACAGGCAAAAAAGGGGGGGGGGTTGGCCTGTATATCACAGAGTCACTTATATGTTCAGAACTACTAAATGCCTCAAATGATGTAGTTGAAGTTTTAACAGTAAAGATCGAGCATCAAAACCTGGTCATCGTGGTTGTATACAAGCCTCCGGATGCAACGTCCCAACAATTCCAGGAACAGCTTCTGAAAATTGACCACTGTCTGGAAAATCTTCCAGCTCCTGCCCCCAACATCTTGCTCCTGGGGGACTTCAACCTAAGGCACCTAAAATGGAGGAATATTGCAAATAATGTGGTAGCAGAGATAACACCAGGAGGCAGCTCAGATGAAAACTCGCACTCACATGAGCTTTTAAATCTCTGCACCAAATTCACTTTAAACCAGCAAATAATAGAGCCTACAAGATTGGAGAATACACTGGACCTCATCTTCACTAACAATGATGATCTGATACGAAATGTCACAACATAATAGAGGTCCAGACATGCATGCGGGGGGCCCCAGATCGACAAAATGTGATCAGTCGCGAGGGAACCTTCTCCAATTTCAACTTCAATAACAAAAACATAAGGTGGGACCAAGTAAACCAAATCCTAAATGATATAAACTGGGAAGATAGCCTAAGCATCACGGATCCTAACCTATGTCTAGAACAAATTAATTCTGTAACACTTGAGGTTTGCTCAAGGCAAATTCCCTTAAGGAAAAGGAGGAGAAGATGTAAACTAGAAAGAGAGAGGCGCTCCCTATACAGGCGAAGGCAAATAATAACAGAGCGGCTACAAGAGGCCAATATATCTGAAATACGTAGGGAGGCACTGGTCAGAGAAATAGCAAACATCGAATTAAAACTAAAGGAATCTTACAGGAATCAAGAAACACGGGAAGAACTAAAAGCCATAAATGAAATTGAAAGAAACCCAAAGTATTTCTTTTCTTATGCCAAAACAAAGTCGAGAACAACATCCAGTATTGGGCCCCTACTAAAACGAGATGGGTCCTATACAGATGACAGCAAGGAAATGAGTGAGTTACTAAAGTCCCAGTATGACTCAGTTTTTAGTGAGCCGCTAACCAGACTAAAAGTGGAAGACCTAAATGATTTTTTTATGAGAGTGCCACAGAACCTGGTAGACGCAAGCCTATCCGACATTACCCTGATGCCACATGACTTTGAAAAGGCGATAAATGACATGCCCATGCACTCCGCTCCAGGCCCCGACTCATGGAACTCAGTGTTCATCAAGAACTGCAAGAAGCCCTATCACGTGCTTTTAACATCCTATGGAGAGGGAGCATGGACACTGGGGTCGTCCCGCAGTTACTAAAAACAACAGACATAGCCCCACTCCACAAAGGCGGCAGTAAAGCAATGGCAAAAAACTACAGACCAATAGCGCTAACGTCTCATGTCATAAAAATCTTTGAAAGGGTTCTAAGAAGCAGGATCGCACCATCTAGATAACATCATTTACACAACCCAGGCAGCATGGGTTTGAGATCGCCCTGCTGTCCAAACTCGACACTGACAAGGTCCTGATGCCTGAGACAACTCAGAATCAGGAGCTTATGCATGGTTATAGCACACAAAATGCGTGATAAAGGAATAACAGACAAGTTGGTAGATGGACTATAATTTCCTAAAAGTAGAAGACAAAGAGAATACAGAGTAAACTGAGCGCTACTGTGAAAAGCTCTGTTCAAAGGCCCCAGTACTGCCATCTGTTCCTCATCCTATATCGGACATAGACAGGATAATCAGCACAGTGCTGTGTCTTCCTTGCAGATGACACCGAATCTATGACAGTGTCCACCATTGAAGACACTAGCAAGACTCCAAGCAGACATCAACCAAATCTTTAAATGGGCTGCTGAAAACAATATGAAGTTCAATGATGAGAAATTTCAATTACTCCGATATGGAAAACGTGAGGAAATTAAAATCTCATCGGAGTATAAAACAAATTCCAACCACAAATAGAGCGAAAAATAATGTCAAGACCTGGGAGTGATCATGACAGAGGATCTCCCTTCAAGGACCATAACACTGTAGCAATCGCATCTGCCAGAAAATGACAGGATGGATAATGAGAACCTTTAAAACCAGGATGTCAGCCCATGTTGACACTTTTCAGGTCGCTTTTCTATCTAGGCTGGAATATTGCTGCATACTAACTGCACCTTTCAAGGCAGGTGAAATTGCTGACCTAGAAAATGTCAGAGAACCTTTACGGCACGCATAACTGCAATAAACCACCTCAATTACTGGGAACGCTTGAAGTTCCTAAACCTGTACTCCTGGAACGCAGGCGGGAGAATACATTATTATATACACTTGGAAAATCCTAGAGGGATTAGTACCAAACTTGCACACGAGAGTCACTTCCATGAAAGCAAAAGACTCGGCAGACGATGTAACATTCCCCCAATGAAAAGCAGGGGTGCCACTAGCACGTTGAGAGACAACACAATAAGTGTCAGGGGCCCAAGACTGTTCAACTGCCTCCCAGCATACATAAGTGGGATTACCAATAGACCCGTGGCTGTCTTCAGCAGGCACTGGACAAGCACCTAAAGTCGGTGCCTGACCAGCCGGGATGTGGTTCGTACGTTGGACTGCGTGCGGCCAGCAGTAACAGCCTGGTTGATCAGGCTCTGATCCAACATGAGGCCTGGTCACAGACCGGGCCGCAGGGGCGTTGACCCTGGAACTCTCTCCAGGTAA
>WNWK01006560.1:0-104416 GCA_009830355.1 Cherax destructor
CTGTGTCCCTCTCTGGAACATACTGTCTCTTTCTACTTGGTCGATTCCTCGCAGTATTATATATGTCGTTTTCATATCTCCCCTAACCCTCCTGTTCTCCAGTGTCGTCAGGCCGATTTCCCTTAACCTTCTTCGTAGGACTAGTCTTGGTGCAAACCTTTGCACTATCTCTAATTTCTTGACGTGCTTGACCAGGTGTGAATTCCAATCTGGTGCATGTTTTTGTGTGTTTGAGGTTACAGTGGTGGACAGTAAAGTCTATCGACACTATCGTAGTCTCTCAGAGATGAATTTTGACTCTAAGACACTCTCTGGTGATCACCAACAATATCCACATCCTCATAAGTGTGCTCGCTGAGGATGTCATAAGGTGAGATGAGGTTTTCGGATGTATAGTCGTCAGCATAGCTGGTGGTTGGGTGGCGAGGGAATGTGTGACAGAAAAGAGAGGACGTTACCGGGAGAAACGTGGGAGAGGTTGTCGACAAACATACTCCTGATGGTGAGGTCACAAGATGATTGGCAGGTGGTGAAGAAACAGGATGACAGGCAGGTGGTGAAGAAACCGGATGACAGGCAGGTGGTGAAGAAACAGGATGACGGGCAGGTGGCGAGGTCAAAAGTTGGGGGGTAGGTGGAGGTGAGGTCAGCATAAAAGTGGGGGTCACATAAGTCGGTTTGACACTGTCGTTAATAAGTTGACCTTCTATGATTTCAGCTTCTACGTTGTGCTGAGCTCTCAACTCCGAACTGGCAACTACCAAACACCCACCACCTGCCCTCACCTCTTGCCTGACAGACGCTCCACAATCACCACCTGCCCTCACCTCTTGCCTGGCAGACACTCCACAATCACCACCTGCCCTCACCTTTCTCTGCCGAACTCTTTCCTTGCAGTACAAATAACTCATCAAACAAACCATCACATCACCTCCAACTGCTATAGAAACGATTTGCCAGATATTAAGCTTCCATTCTTTTTCGTTTTTGTTTGTTTTCGTGTTGTTTTGTACTGTATCAAGAGAGGTAGTAGCAATCTTAGACGTAGCACCGTTAATGAGTGATGATAGTTCTTTCCTTGTGGATGAAATTGTAGTATATGTAGACTCTGTAGGCAGTTGCTGTAGATTCGTTGATGTATTACACTTGGTGTAGAAGGCTTCTCCTTCAACAAAAACACTTATCTCACCCAAGGAGAATACGTATTTTTCACTGGTTAGAACTAAATCAACATTAACATACACAAGATACATGTCTTCATGAATG
Organism: Cherax destructor; assembly: GCA_009830355.1. Classification (NCBI taxonomy): domain Eukaryota; kingdom Metazoa; phylum Arthropoda; class Malacostraca; order Decapoda; family Parastacidae; genus Cherax; species Cherax destructor. Next base: position 1,267 of record WNWK01006560.1, read on the forward strand.
ACCACTTGTACCTTGTTCCATGTAAAATTCCCAAGTATTCTGTTCACAGTTTTTCTCACTGGACGAGGAAAACCTCCAAAACTATTGCGAAATGTTGCAGTGAAGTGGAGGCTCTTAAAGTCCGGAAGTGTGTGAAGGAAGAAAGTGGACGAAATCTCGAGACTCATTAACTTCGTTGTTATTGGAGATTTGAGAGTAGAATATATGTAACATCTACTGTGACAGTTATATGCAGCTGAAACAGCTTCCTGGTGTCCCAGACAAATGAAGAAATCAGCTGATGTGTTATCAAGGGTTGAAGAAACTGAAGCTGAGGAATGTCCAAAAATTGAAAACACTGCTGTGTTCTTTTTAATTTTTATATGTAAGTTTGTCCAGGATTCTGTAGAGAAGAGACTTTTTTCCCATGTGGTACTTGTGAAGACATCAGTCCCACATTGTCCATGGTAGAGCTTCACATCAACTTGGCCTTGTTGAGACACCAGACGAAGACAGGTGAAGATTTTACTGCTGCTGTTGACGTAGAGATTGGCGACCCAAGTGGTGTTAGTTGGCCGCAGACTAACATTCGTGGGCAGTGTAGCACAAACATGACCTGGGGGATACACCAGGCATGGAACACTCTGAGGTATAACTAGTCTGATGCTGATTATTGAGAAAAGCATCAGCAGTATATTGAAAAATATCTTCCTTGGTCTCAACATTTCCAGCACAGGAGAAGTGTCGAAGACAGTTTAGTGATGAACTCTTTACTGTGCAGCCAGAGGTTGTTTGATTAGATATAATATATACTGAGCAAGAAAATTTCATCTAAACACAATGTCTCTGAAAGTCAATCATTGGCTAAGTCGAAGACATAAGAGGTTTGTCTTATTTTTAAACACCAATCAGAACTATCTCTCTCGATATATGTGTCCAATCAGAAATGAGAATTATTATTTCATATCATGCCCCGCCCCTCTGCTTCCCTCCCTCAATAACACCGATGTCATTTACTTCTCAGCTCTGGTCTCATTCACTATATGTAGTATGTATATATGTATGTGTGAATATGTGTAAGTGTGTGAGGAAATAACACATGAGACTAAAACGAGGAAGAATGGTTAACGATATATTTAGAGCAGATGTCCTCCTCAAAAGGAATTCCAAATATACAAAAGACTATTCTTCGTTTTTGTCAAATTTAGTATTGCCTCATTTATTGATCTAATTTCATTACACCGTTGCAATACCAAAATATATATATATATATATATATATATATATATATATATATATATATATATATATATATATATATATATATATATATATATGTCGTGCCGATTAGGTAAAACTGGTCAATTAGCAAGAACTCATCTAAAATTAAGTCCTTTCTAAAAATTTCTCTTATACGTTTAAAGATATATTTTTTCATTCATGTTAATGTAAAATTTATAATTTTGTACCAAGAGAAACTTTGAAAACCTACCTAACCTTATTACAACAAGCGCAATTTAATTTAGCCTAACCCAACTAAATATATTTTAGATACGTTAACATTAATTTAATAATAAACAAACACAATGAAATATATTTTTTCGTTATGTTCAGAATGATTTTGGCGAAATTATTGCATACACAAATTTTCACTTGTCTTTATGGCAAGGTGAGCGTTGCTATTTAAGCCAAAATACAAGTTTTACCTAATCGGCACGACATATATATATATATATATATATATATATATATATATATATATAAACTAATAATTAGCAGAATATATAAAATTAAGTCTTTCTAAAAATCTTCCTATATACGTTTAAAAATATATTTTTCATTTATGTTAATGTAAAATTAAAATTTTGTACCAGAGAAACTTTGAAAACCTACCTAACCTTATTACAACAAGCGCAATTTAATTTAGCCTAACCAACTAAATATATTTTAAATACGTTAACATTAATTTAATAATAAACAAACACAATGAAATATATTTTTTCGTTATGTTCAGAATGATTTTGGCGAAATTATTGCATACACAAATTTTCACTTGTCTTATATGGCAAGGTGAGCGTTGCTATTTAAGCCAAAATCTCAAGTTTTACCTAATCGGCACGACATATATATATATATATATATATATATATATATATATATATATATATATATATATATATATATATATATATATATATATATATATATATATATATATATATATATATATATATATATATATATATATATATTAGATATGTTAACATTAATTTAATAATAACAAACACAATGAAATATTTTTTTTCGTTAGGTTCAGAATGATTTTGCAAATTATGCATACACAAATTTTCACTTGTCTTATATGGCAAGGTGAGCGTTGCTATTTAAGCCAAAATCTCAAGTTTTACCTAATCGGCACGACATATATATATATATATATATATATATATATATATATTATATATATATATATATATATATATATATATTATATATATATATTATATATATTATATATATGTCGTGATGATTAGGTAAAACTTCGATTTTGGCTTAAATAGCAACGCTCACCTTGCCATATAAGACAAGTGAAAATTTGTGTATGCAATAATTTCGCAAAAATCATTCTGAACCTAACGAAAAAATATATTTCATTGTGTTTGTTTATTATTAATTAATGTTAACATATCTAAAATATATTATGTTGGTTAGGCTAAATTAAATTGCGCTTGTTGTAATAAGGTTAGGTAGGTTTTCAAAGTTTCTCTTGGTACAGAATTATAAATTTTACATTAACAAAATGAAAAAATATATTTCTAAACGTATAAGAGAAAATTTAGAAAGGACTTAATTTTAAATGAGTTCTTGCTAATTGACCAGTTTTACATAATCGGCACGACATATATATATATATATATATATATATATATATATATATATATATATATATATATATATATATATATATATATATGAATGTATGTATGTCGTGCCGAATAGGTAAAACTTGCAATTTTGGCTTAAATAGCAACGCTCTTCTTGTCGAATAAGGCAGGAGAAAATTTGTTTATGCAATAACTTCGCAAAAATCATTCGAAATTTAACGAAAAAATAAATTTCATTGTGTTTCTTTAATAATAATTAATTGTAAACTTATCTAAAATATATTTAACTGGATTAGGCTAAAGGAAATTGCGTTTAAATAATAGGGTTAGATAAGTTTTCTAAGGATCTTTTATTACAAAATTATTAATATGTCCCCTGCAGAGAGCAGCCCACAGCCACCACAGGCAGAAAAAAATTCCAATGGAAACCTCCTCAGTTGTGAAGATCTCCAGATAACATTCATATCCAATGCGAGCAGTTCTCTATCACACATTCCTAAAGCTGCTCGTCCAGGTGCTGCAGGGAAATTCACAGACCTTCTCAAGCAGGTAAATAGAGGTTCCACTAACTTAGAAGCTTGAGGCACCATTAAGGCTTGGCACAACCTACTCCTGTTTGGCAATGACTATCTTGCAGTTCCTGCAAGGCTCTGTAAATTGTTAACCACATCAGTCATCGAAGCAGTACGCATCTACCCAAGAGCAGATAATTGTGTCCCTCTGCCCCATCATCACAGGAATCAATCACAGAGGCAGACCCAAAAAAAAAAACATTGGAAACAATTAAATCTGTGCACAGATTACCAAAAAAATGAAGAAGGCAACACAGTGGGAGCAATCAGAATAATCACAAGTGACTAGACCGCCTTCCTAAGAGGAAGCCACAGCTCAAGTTCTAAGAGACAAGCACCCAACCAGAGCACCCGAGACATTAACAACAACCATAAAGATGATCATATCGCTGGACAGTTAATATGGCCGGAATCAGAAGTTTTTAAAGCAATAGTATTATTTTCTGAAGGATCGACAGGATGTTACACTGGAATACGACCGCAACACATCAGAGAGATGGTAAATCCAGTATTTTGGCACAACTGCATGAATTTTTCTTTTTGGTTTAACAATCTTCGTCAACAAATGTCTGGCTGGTCGGATTCGAGAAGAAATTAAACCTTTCTTTTTCGGAGCCTCATTATGCGCTCTGAAGAAGATGGATGCGGAAATCAGACCTATTGCTGTTGGAAATACTCTTCGCTGTCTCGTTGTCTAAGCAGCAGTATTAACATTCACATAGAAGCAGCCAGTTTACTCCAACCAAACCAACTGGGCTTTGGGGTCTCTCAAGGCATTCAAGCGGCAGCGAATGCAGCAAGAGCCTACATCAGGGACTTACCGGAAAACAGGGCCGGAGTCAACTAGACTTTATAAATGCCTTTCATATGGTGAAAAGAGATGTGGTCTTGCCAGCTGCTTGAGATCAGTTCCCAGTCTTTTTCCCTTTATTTCAGTTGGCTATAGCAAATCCTCAATTCTCTTGTTCAGCGAGCATGAAATTCCCTCATCAGAGGGTGTTCAGCAGGATGACTTACTCGATCCGTTTCAATTCTGCTTGGAGGTAAGAGAACTAACTTCCAGCTTATACAGTGAGCTCAATATCTGGTACCTTGATGATGGCACTCTGGTACTGAAGAGTCCCTGCTAGACGACCTACAACTAGTGAGGTGACAGGGAGAAACCTTACATTGATAGCGAGGCTCAGGTTAGAGTATGTAAGAGAGAGGGAGATTATTTCCGAGTAAAAGTAGGCTTTAGACAAGGATGTGTGATGTCACCATGGTTGTTCAATATATTTATAGATTGAGTTGTAAGAGAAGTGAATGCTCGGGAGTTGGCAAGAGGTGTGGGGTTAAAAGATAAAGAATCTAACACAAAGTGGGAGTTGTCACAGTTGCTCTGTGCTGATGGCACTGTGCTTTTGGGGGATTCTGAAGAGTAGTTGCAGAGGTTGGTGGATGAGTTTGGTAGGGTATGTAAAAGAAGGAAATTAAAAGTGAATATAGGAAAGAGTAAGGTGATTATAACAAAAAAAATAGGTAACGAAATATTGGATATCAGATAAAAGTGAGAGGATATGGAGGAGGCGAATGCTTTCAGATACTTGAGAGTGGACGTGTCAGCAGATGCGTCTATGAAAGATGACGTGAATCATAGAATTGACGAGGGGGAAAAGGCGAGTGGTGCCCTGAGAAGTCTGTGGAGACAAAGAACTTTATCCATGGAAGCTACGAGGGGAATGTATGAGAGTATAGTTACACCAGCGCTCTTATATCGGTGTGAAGCATGGGTGGTGAATGTTGCAACACGGAGAAGGCTGGAGGCAGTGGAGATGTCATGTCTGAGGACAATGCGTGGTGTGAATATAATGCAGAGAATCCGTAGTTTGGAAATTAGGAGGAGGTGTGGGATTACCAAAACCATTATCCAGAGGGCTGAGGAGTAGTTGTTGAGGTGGTTCAGACATGTAGAGAGGAGAGAAAGAAAAAAAATGACTTAGAGAGTGTATAAATCTATAGCGGAGGGAATGTGGTACAGGGGTCAGCCTAAGAAAGGTTGGAGGGAGAGGGGGTCAAACAGGTTTCGTGTGCAAGGGGCTTGGGCTTCTAGTAATCATGCGTGAGCGTGTTAGATAGGAGTAAATGGAGACAAATGTTTTTTAGGACTTGTCGTGCTACTGGAGTGTGAACAAGGTAACATTTATGAAGGCATTCAGGGAAACTGGCAGGCCGGACTTGAGTCCTGGACAGGGAAAGTACAGTGCCTACACTCTGAAGGATGGGTGTTAATGCTGCTGTTTTATAACTGTAGTGAGAACGCGCCTCTGGCAAGAATAGCGTTGGAGAGGAGTGTCTTCACTCAGGGCTAAACCTAGCAGCTAAACACTCGTGGGGTGATGTGGAGAACAACAACAGGAGGAAGGCAGGCAGACAGCTGTTTTTGGAGGGCAGAAGGCAGGATCTCAGGTGGAGGCATCATACTTGTAGATGTTATTTGTACTGTTACTTTAGGTGGGGACGTATAAGAGCCATCAGCAAACTTCTTGAAGTTGCTTCTGGAGAGGTGGTAAAGTTGTGTTTTGTTTACAAATATGAATTTGTGAGTCTTGATGAATTCAAGTGCTTGTGTTAGTGTGAAGTGATGTGGTGATATACAGGCAAATCTGACAGTTCCAGCACAGCGAACTTTATACAGCTCCGTGCAGGTATAGTATCACCATTAGATGGAGATGTCTAGAAGGTTAGTTTGTCCCATGCGAGTGTATTGGAGTGGGTGTCTTATTCATCCTCTCCTTCGGAAGAGGTTTCTGTAAGTGAGTTCATAGGTGGTTCTGAATTGTTAACAGTGGTGAGATGTTTTGGTGAATTGTCAGCAGGCTGAGAGACGTAGAAGGCAGTGGGATCGTCCTTGTGGTCGATGGAAGCAGTTGGGGATGGTACATGAGCAGTTTCTTGGGCAGAGGAAGGAGACAAGTCTTCAGGTGCAGTGAAGTTCACAACGTTGGGTACTATCTTGAAAATGTTGGCCGAAGGTCTAGAGCCAGGGAAGATTAAAGGTGAAATATTGTTTAGTCAGAAGAGTTCGTTGATAGAAGGGTTAAAGGTACCAGGGTTTGCAGCATTTACAACGTGTGGAAATAAATGGTATAAAATACCGACACAATGGAAAAATAAACACATAAGCAGAATAATGTGATCCTTTATTGACAACGTTTCGCCCACGCAGTGGGCTTTATCGAGTCACAAACAGATCTACCTGGAAAATGAGTAACATGAATATATATAGGGTATAGTCAGGTGGAGAATGCTGGGTCAGGTGGAGAAAGCTGCATGTGACAGTCTTAAAAGTAGTGTGATAGTTAAAAACATTGTGTGACTTAAAGGACCTGCAGTGTACCATTCTTGAGTTCTAGGTGGGATAGCGTTGAAGAAGTTTCTTGGCAATAGGTTCAGCTATGTTGTAGAAGCCGTTGTTCTGGTTGAAGTTGTTGGATATACAGATGACTGATGATTCTAGGATTCTTCGGTATTGCGTGTTGTCTTCTCTGGCGATGAGTCTTGCGTTTCTGTAGTTGATTAAATGGTTGTGTAAATTTCGGTGTTGAACACAGGCATTTCTTGAGTCGTCAGATCTGCCTGCGTACTGGTGTTCTGAAATGCGTGTTTGTAGGTCTCTGGATGTTTCGCCAACGTATAATTTGCTGCAGCCATTACAAGGGATTGTGTATACCCCTGCCGTGGATTGAAGTTTTTCCTGTCTGTTACTGGTAATGTCCTTAATGGTGGTGGATGTGGAGGTGGATACTCGGAATGAGGTCTTAGAAAAAATGTTGGAAACGTGTTTGGAAATGGAGTTGGTGAGAAGGACTATGTATCTCTTCTCAGCAGTGTCTTCTCTGGGTGTGTTGAAGATGTTTAATGCCCGTCGTCTGCAGTCTCTAATGAAGTGACGAGGATAGTGAAGTTTGGAAAAAACTTGTTCAATGAGGGAGCATTCTTCTTCAAGGAACTCACTGCTGTAGATGAATGGTTCAGAGAACCGACAAGTTGTTAAATTAGACACATATGCAACACTTGGGTATCTTTATTGAGGAAACGTTTCGCCACACAGTGGCTTCATCAGTCAATACAAAAAGAAAGTAGTAATAAAGGAGGAGTTTGAGGTAATCAGTCCTCGGCCTGGAGTCGATGTGTTCAGTCCATCAATCTTGAAGTAAATAAGTATTTACTTCAAGATTGATGGACTAACATCGACTCGGCCGAGACTGTTACCTCAAACTCCTCCTTTTATTACTGACTTGTATTGACTGATGGCCCTGTGTGGCGAAACGTTTCCATAAGATATCCAAGTGTTGCATATGTGTCTAATTTAACAACTCACTGCTGCAGATTCTGAGTGCGCGCAGGAAAAAGCCTATAATTACACCACGTTTAGTTTTGGTGTCGTGGTGAGAGTAGAAGTGGAGAAGATCGTGTTGTTTGGTAGGTTTTCGATAGACTTTAAAACGAAGTTCATGGTCAGCTATGCAGAGAAGAACATCAAGGAAAGGAAGAGTGTTGTCGACTTCTTCTTCTAGTGTAAACTGGATTGATGGCTCGACCTGGTTGAGTTCGTGTTGGAGAGCTTGAACGTTGAAGCGTCTGGGAGTTATGATGAGAATGTCGTCAACATAGCGGAGCCAGGTGACCGAAGAGGGAATAATAGTGGAAAATCGCTCGGCTTCCAAATGTTCCATATATAGGTTCGCAAGGTCGGCACTAAGTGGCGATCCCATGGGTAGTCCAAAAGTTTGCTGAAAGAGTTGGTTTTCGAAAGAGAAACATGTAAAGCCCACACATAGTTCAACAAGGTCGATGAAATCGCTGGCTGGAAGAGGAAGATCAAGCGAGTCGTCAATTTTCCTGCGCAAGAGATCGATAGCTTGTGTAGTAGGTACTTTGGTGAATAGGGATGTTACATCAAGGCTGGAGAGTTTCTTCTTTCTGATGTTGATGTTGCGAATGCGATTGAGAAGGTCACCAGAGTGTTTGAGATGTGCTGGAATGATGGTGCCCAAAAGTTTGGAGAGGTGTTTAGCGAGAATTCCTGAGATTTGGTGGGAAGCACTGCCTATTCCCGAGGATATGGGCCTCAATGGGATACCTGGTTTGTGAGTTTTTTGGCAGACCGTACATTCTGGCAGGTCTGGGGTTGCTGGGAATGGTGTGTAGAAGTTTCTTTCCTAGATTTTAACTATCACACTACTTTTAAGATTATCACATGCAGCTTTCTCCACCTGACCCAGCATTCTCCACCTGACTATACCCTATATATATTCATGTTACTCATTTTCCAGGTAGATCTGTTTGTGACTCGATAAAGCCCACTGCGTGGGCGAAACGTTGTCAATAAAGGATCACATTATACTGCTTATGTGTTTATTTTTCCATTTACAACGTGTGCATACAACATGCAATACAGCACCTTGGAAGGAGCATCGTCAGGAATGGAGAGAGGGAGTTGCTGAATGAAGAAGATTGTTGTGTTGCCTGAAAAATCTTGGTATTTTCAGACTGAAGTTTAGTAATGGCTTGAGGTGTTCATCTTAAGGTCTATTTGAATCTTCTTAGTTAAGATTTCTTTCCGTAGTGGGCACTTACCTGCAAGAAAATGATAATTACCCTTGGAAATAAATGGTATAAAATACCGACACAATGGAAAAATAAACACATAAGCAGTATAATGTGATCCTTTATTGACAACGTTTCGCCCACGCAGTGGGCTTTATCGAGTCACAGACAGATCTACCTGGAAAATGAGCAACATGGAGATATATAAGAACATAAACATAAGAATGGAGGAACACTGCAGAAGGCCTACTGGCCCATACAAGGCAGGTCCTTATCAAAACCACCACTACCTAAGAATTTATTCCCGTACTCACGACACAAATCAAACCCAGCCCCTCCCACTCATATATTTGTCCAATCTCTTTTTAAAGCCACCCAAGGTCCTAGCCTCTATCACAGTACTCGGAAGATTGTTCCACGCATCTACAACTCTGTTCGAAAACCAGTACTTGCCTATGTCCTTTCTAAATCTAAATTTATCCAATTTAAATCCGTTATTTCTGGTTCTTACTTGGTTCGATATCCTCAGTATTTTATTAATATCTCCTTTGTTTATGCCCATCATCCACTTGTACACCTCGATGATATCTCCCCTCATTCTACGTCTCTCCAGAGAGTGGAGATTCAACGCTCTAAGTCTATCTTCATACGGGAGATTTCTTATACTGTAAATCATATATATAGGGTACAGTCAGGTGGAGAATGCTGGGTCAGGTGGAGAAAGCTGCATGTGACAGTCTTAAAAGTAGTGTGATAGTTAAAAACATTGTGTGACTTAAAGGACCTGCAGTGTACCATTCTTGAGTTCTAGGTGGGATAGCGTTGAAGAAGTTTCTTGGCAATAGGTTCAGCTATGTTGTAGAAGCCTGTTAAAGAAAGTGGGGGAAAAGTGTTGTCATGGATCGAGTCATGGCTCATGAACAGGAAGAAGAGAGTGTGCATAAATGGGGATCTGTAACAAGTGGCGTTCCACAGGAATCAGTCTTAGGCCCGTTTTTGTTTATAATATATATATCAATGACCTTGACGAAGGAATTACTAGTTTTTTTTTTTTTTTTTCGGCTCCTTCAGTGCCCTGGTGATGGACCGGGTGTTTCGGCACCTTCAGTGCCCTGGTGATGGACCGGGTGTTTCGGCTCCTTCAGTGCCCTGGTGATGGACCGGGTGCTTCGGCTCCTTCAGTGCCCTGGTGATGGACCAGGTGCTTCGGCTCCTTCAGTGCCCTGGTGATGGACCGGGTGCTTCAGCTCCTTCAGTTCGCTCTTTGGTAGTGCCCTGATTATCGGAGCTTGTTCCATGGATGGAGTAGAAGTTGGGTTGGAAAGGTGTTTTTGTTTGTGGGATTGGTTTAGGGGTTGAGGGGGACCTGCCTAGTGTGGGCCGGTTGGCCTGCTGCAGTGTTACTTCCTTCTGTAATCTTATGAGAGAGGGGTTAGATTTGAGCGGGACTTGGAGGGTTGTGAAGGCTTGAGGGTTGTGAAGGTTGTTTGGGTGCCGCTGGGGATGGGATGGGCAAATATTTTTGTTGGTGGGTTGGTTTTGACATGGACTTGCCTAGTATGGGCCAGTAGGCCTGTTGCAGTGTTCCTCCTTTCTTATGTTCTTATGTTCTTCTTAGTGATATGAGCATCTTCGCCGACGACACGAAGATAGGTAGGATAACTGATTCAAACGTAGATGTCATGGAACTTCAGGAGGATTTAGACAAACTTAATTCGTGGTCAGAAAAGTGGCAGATGCAGTTCAATGTAAATACATGCAAGGTTTTGAAGCTAGGGAGTGTCCATAACCCAAGCACTTATAAGTTAAATAATGTAGATGAATAGTTCAGAGAACCGACAATATGTGTGTAATTTATAAGTTAAATAATGGAGAACTTAGCCATACAGATTGTGAAAAGGACTTGGGGGTTATGGTAAGCAGCAACGTTAAACCAAGAGAGCAATGCATAAGAGTACGTAATAAGGCAAATAGATTACTGGGATTTATATCAAGAAGTGTAAGTAACAGAAGTCCAGCGGTTATTCTACAGCTTTATACAGGCCACACCTAGATTATGCAGCTCAGTTCTGGTCTCCATTTTACAGAATGGATGTAAATTCATTAGAAAACATTCAGTGTAGAATGACAAAGTTAATTCATAGCATTAGAAATCTTCCGTATGAAAAAAGATTGAAGTCCCTTAAATTGCATTCACTTGTAAGACGAAGAATGAGGGGAGACATGATCGAAGTGTATAAGTGAATGATGAGGGGATATAAATAAAGTCTTGAGGAGGAACACTGCAATAGGCCTGTTGGTCTATTGAGGATATCTCTCCAAGAGACAACCCGCAGTAATGGATTCAAATTAGACAAGTTTAGATTTAGAAAGGATATAGGAAAGTATTGGTTTGGACATAGGGTAGTTGATGAGTGGAACAGTCTGCCTAATAGGGTTATTGAGGCTAAAACCTTTTGTAGTTTCAAATTTAAATTGGACAATTACATGAATGAGAGAGGTTGGATTTGAGTGGGTCTTGCACAAGGGTAAATTGAATTTTCAGAGCTTATTGCTTGAGTAGCATTGTAAATAGGGTTGGGCAAATATCCTGTTAGTGGGATGGATTATGAAGGACCTGCCTTGTATGGGCCAACAGGCCTGCTGCAGGGTTCCTCCTTTCTTATGTTCTTATGTTATGTTCTTTGTTAATACCCATTTTCCACTTGTATACCTCGATCATGTCTCCCCTCATTCTACGTCTTACAAGTGAATGTAATTTTAGGGTCTTCAATCTTTCTTCGTAAGGAAGATTTCTAATGCTATGTATTAATTAAGTCATTCTACGCTGAATGTTTTCTAACGAATTTATGTCCATTCTGTAATATGGAGACCAAAACTGAGCTGCGTAATCTAGGTGAGGCCTTACTAATGATGTATAAAGCTGTAGAATAACCGCTGGACTTCTGTTGCTAACACTTCTTGATATAAATCCCAGTAATCTATTTGCCTTATTACGTACGCTTAGGCATTGCTGTCTTGGTTTAAGGTTGCTGCTTACCATCACCCCCAAGTCCTTCTCGCAATCTGTATGGCTAAGTTCTACGTTATTTAACTTATAAGTGCTTGGGTTATGGACACTCCCGAGCTTTAGAACCTTGCATTTATCTACATTGAACTGCATCTGCCACTTTTCTGACCACGAATTAAGTTTGTCTAAATCTTCCTGAAGTTCTATGACATCTATGTTTGAATCAATTATCCTACCTATCTTCGTGTCGTCGGCGAATTTGCTCATATCACTAGTAATTCCCTCATCAAGGTCATTGATATATATTATAAATAACAATGGGCCTAAGACTGATCCCTGTGGAACACCACTTGTTACAAGTCCCCATTCGGATTTAACCCCATTTATGCACACTCTCTGCTTCCTATTGGTGAGCCATGACTCGATCCATGACAGCACTTTTCCCCAATGCCATGAGCTGCCACTTTCTTTAACAGTCTCTGGTGCGGTACTCTATCAAAAGCCTTACTAAAGTCTAAATAAACAATATCGAATTCTTTATCGTGATCAACAGCCTCAAAAGCTTTACTGAAGAAGGTTAATAAATTAGATAGGCAGGAACGGCCCCTCGTGAATCCATGCTGGGTATCATTAATCAAATTATGGTTATCTAGATGGCTTCTAATAATATCAGCTATAATTGACTCTAGTAATTTGCCTACAATTGAGGTCAGGCTTATTGGGCGGTAGTTTGACGGTAGTGACTTGTCCCCTGCTTTAAAAATAGGAATTACATTAGCCATCTTCCACATATCAGACACTACACCTGTTTGAAGAGATAAATTAAAAATGTTAGATATTGGTTCACAGAGTTCCATTTTTCATTCCTTAAGAACCCTTGCAAAAAGCTCATCAGGACCCGGCGATTTATTTTGTTTCAGTCGGTCCAGCTGTTTCATAACCATTTCGCTAGTGACTGTGATATTACATAATTTATCTTCTTCTGGGCCTCTGTAAAAATTTATTACTGGGATATTATTAATGTCTTCCTGTGGGAAAACCGAGAGAAAATAATTATTAAAAATAGAGCACATATCATTCTCCTTGTCAGTAAGATGCCCAAAGTTATTTTTAAGGGGACCTATCTTATCCCTAACTTTTGTTCTATAAACCTGGAAAAACTTTTGGGTTAGTTTTTGAATCCCTAGCAACTTTAATTTCATAGTCCCGTTTAGCTTTTCTTATTCCCTTTTTAACGTCCCTCTTAATGTCAGTATACTGATTTATAAGATGACCCTCACCTCTTTTTATGCGCCTATAAATTCCTTTCTTCTGCCCTAAAAGATATTTGAGCCTATTATTCATCCATTTTGGGTCATTTCTACTTGATCTAATTTCTTTATACGGGATAAATGTTCTTTGGGCAGCCTGTATAGTGTTAAGAAAACTGTCATATTGATACCTCTCTTCTTCACCCCAGTCCACAGTTGATAAGTGTTCTATAAGTCCATTATAATCTGCTAAGCGAAAATCTGGGACCATTACTGAATTATCCCTACTATCATACATCCATTCAATGCTAAAGGTGGTCGCTTGAGCCGAATTCCTCTGTAATTTCTAAATTATTAACAAGGGTTTCCTTGCTTGCCAGAACCAATTTATGGTTATCTAGATGGTTTCTAATAATATCAGCTATAATTGACTCTAGTAATTTGCCTACAATTGAGGTAAGGCTTATTGGGCGGTAATTTGACGGTAGTGACTTGTCCCCTGCTTTAAAAATAGGAATTACATGAGCCATCTTCCACATATCAGACACTACACCTGTTTGAAGAGATAAATTAAAAATGTTAGATAATGGTTCACAGAGTTCCATTTACTATACATAAGATGAGTAATCAGTCCCTCGGCCTAGGAGTAGGTGTGTTCAGCACCGCTGGTGTAGAGAATCTGAAGTCCAGGTAAGAATGCCTGACCTTAAATAGGCGTCAGCTGTGAGGGACGTGTAGCAGACGAAGGCTTGTTGATAAATTAGACACATATGCAACACTTGGGTATCTTTATTGAGGAAACGTTTCGCCACACAGTGGCTTCATCAGTCCATACAAAGGAGAATCGTGAAGAACAGGGATTTCTTCGCTTGCCTATTCCTTGGGCACGACCTACTTCCACATTGAACAAATGTGACACCTCCTACAACTGCTGCACCTCTCCTGTCTACAGTATATAAGCTACCTCTACGCACATATGCTGTATTATATTCAAGATTGATGGACTGACAACATCGACTGAAGATTGAGGGACTGACCACCTCAAACTCCTCCTGTTCTTCACGATTCTCCTTTGTATGGACTGATGAAGCCACTGTGTTACGAAACGTTTCCTCAATAAAGATACCCAAGTGTTGCATATGTGTCTAATTTACCAACTCGTCGGTTCTCTGAACCATTCATTTACAGACAAAGGCATAGTCACTGGTAGGTGGGATTCCCCAGTGGAAGTAGGTCATACCCAAAGAGATGGGTAGTAGTAGTGGCAGACGTGAAGAAGGTTATGTACAGGTCCTCTGACTCAAGATTCCATGATGTTGCAGTGTCTGACAAGTTGTACAAGAATGCTATACAATACCCACAAGATGAAATATGTATATAGTTCTACTCTTCATATTATGTCCTAGAATTTTGCATTGATAAAGCCACTGGATGGCGAAACGTCTACAATAAAGATACCCAGATGTTGCACATGTGTCTTACTTTTCATCTTGTCGGTATTGTATACCATTCTTGTACAACTTGTCAGACATGATCGAGGTATACAAGTGGAAAATGGGTATTAACAAAGGGGATATAAATAAGGTCTTGAGGATATCTCTCCAAGAGAGAACCCGCAATAATGGATTCAAGTTAGATAAGTTTAGATTTAGAAAGGATATAGGAAAGTATTGGTTTGGAAATAGGGTAGTTGATGAGTGGAACAGTCTGCCTAGTAGGGTTATTGAAGCTAGGACCTTGGGTAGTTTCAAATTTAGGTTGGATAAATTCATGAGTGAGAGGGGTTGGATTTGAGTGGGACTCGCGCATGAGTGGGTAGAATTGTCAAAGCTTATTTCTTGGGTAGCATTGAAAATTGGGTTGAGCAAATATTCTGTTAGTGGGACGGATTGTGAAGGACCTGCCTAGTATGGGCCAACAGGCCTGCTGCAGTGTTCCTCCTTTCTTATGTTCTTATGTTCTTATGACACTGCAACATCATGGAATTTTGATTCTGAGGACCTGCACATAACCAAGAGATCTGAGACTGAATCATCAACTTTTATACTGCCCACATCTGCAGTAACACTAAAGCCAACCACAGCCACCTGAGTCACCCACGGACCCCACCTGAGTTCCTGACTATTTGTCAACATACGAGTTTTGGAAAACATCAGTCACATCCGTCAAACAAGTGATTGTTGCCACCGTCATCGATTAAGTGAATACCAGCAAGGAGTTCAGAAAAGTGTACCAGCTGAGGTGTCAAGAACATCGACACGTCCCGTTTACACCTTCAATCTGTAAAAATTAGCTGTTGCAACATATTCTTATTTGTCTATTTTTATTTTTCATTTTTATTCACGATAGGGTTTG
Organism: Cherax destructor; assembly: GCA_009830355.1. Taxonomy (NCBI): domain Eukaryota; kingdom Metazoa; phylum Arthropoda; class Malacostraca; order Decapoda; family Parastacidae; genus Cherax; species Cherax destructor. The sequence goes on from WNWK01006560.1 coordinate 16,910, forward strand.
TTTGCTATTCATGTTAAAGTTTTTTATTATTTCATAAATCTTTATATTCAATAAAGTGCTTCTTTTTGATGTTATTTTTGTCTTTTTCTATTCTTTGTAATTTTCTTAAGGAGGAACCAGCCTTGATTCTTCTTGAAATGCAAGATTGAACCGAGTCTGAGTATAGCCTTCACAAGCCGGATGTAGAAACAGTGACTCACACTAGTATCTCAGGTGTCCCTAACCGGAGCAACGGTAAATGCCTCATGGCAGTACTTCATATGCGCACTTATGTACATTAATGGCACTGGCCACATGTGACGCGTCTTCCACTAGCCTTCAGATCATCAGAACTACACCTACACCTAGCCTACACTGCCCGGTCTGGATAGAAGTGATCCAGTAATCTAGAAATGGGAAGGCAGGTTTGTTGGACAGAATTCCATTAACGGCTTGATTGGATCACTTACTAATCGGTCAAACACATACACCCTCTATTTTACACTCACAAAAATGGTGAGGACAGATAATGATTAACACAAAATATTAAACAAATGCATAAACACTGAAGAATTTTTTAAATATATTTGGTAAAATCTGCTGAATGGTGTTTGCAAGTTTAACTGGTAAAATAATGCAGAATTACTGGTGTGAAATACTGAGACAAAAGCATAATAAATCATTAGTGCAAGAGCACTTACTGTAAATATGTAGGAAAAGGTGCAACACGCAAAATCATCTTCATAAAAAAGGCATACAATGGACTTATTGGCTGACTGGAAATAGCAAGTTCAATGGTTATAATAGAGTAACAGTTAGGTGCTGCATCAACAGTGAGAAGTAAAGACATTCCAGGAGTGTGGATACTCCAGTGTCTACCCCAGGATCCCGTCCATGAGATTATTGGCCACTTTCATCTAAGTAACAGGCAGCCGTTGTTATTCTGGGGAACACAGGATAATTTAGCTGTATGGGTTATTAGCGGGCCAAGGCCCCACCAGGGGTAAGACATTTTGTGTTGATGAGTGACTTATTTCTTCAGTATTAGACCAGGAGCTAGTAGCTTCTCAGTCATATATTAAATGCAAGTTAGGGAAACCCCAGAGAATACAGGGACCACTAGGATGTATGCTAGAGTTATTAACATATTTAATTGATTGCAGGTACTATTTTATCTGTGTACGTGACATTTGAGAGAGAAGTCACATGGAAGTCAAGCTAGCCTGAGTAGACATTTCTAGTTAGAATAGGCTCCACATCACAAGTAAGTCTGTTCTAATTTGTGCATGGGGAACCTAGATCGATTGTCTTGCATTTAAATTAATCTTTCTAAAGAAGTGAACTAAAGGAGCATTGTGAGGGTAGGATACTTAATCTTGTATTACCAGTATCATCAGTGATAGCCAGAGTGGAGCTTACAAGTTTCCACAGGTATGGACAATCCACTTGTTTGTTACCGCAGGGATGGCGAGACCCCCGTCTAATTGACCGGCCGCTGTCATGAGATTGAGGTCGGAGAATCTGAGGATCTGCTTTCGGCCTATCTCCACCCTAGGGAGTGAGGCTACATACTCAGGCACACCACAGAAATCGTTCCTTGGTGGGAATTATGAAATTACGGAAAAGAACTTGTTACAACCACTAACACCACTATGAGTAACACCAAGAAGCAGACACCTCAATTAACACCACCATGAGTAACATAAAGAAGGAAACACCACTATGAGTAATACCAAGAAGGAAACACCACAACTAACAAAACCATGCGAAACACCAAGAAGGAAACACGACAGCTAACACCACCATGAGTATCACCATGAAGCAAACACCACAACTGTGACCCGTAGCCTGGTGGCAAAAGCTCTCGCTTCACATGCTGAAGGTCCGGGTTCGATTCCCGGCGAAGTGGTAGAAACATTGGGCGTGTTTCCTTACACCGGTTGTCTATGATCACCCATCAGTAATAATGGGTACCTGGGTGTTAGTCGACTGGTATGGGTCACATCCTTGGAGAAAAGTGACCTAATTTGATCGAAATGCTCTGTGTAACAAGCGGCTTTCTATATAGCAGTATGTCATTGATGTCAGCTAGGTCTGTATACCTTGTACATGTAGAAATAAAGTGTGAAACATAAGCCTGTAATTGTTTTGCATGATGGTAGGATTGCTGGTCTCTTTTTCTGTCTCATAAACATGCAAGGTCTTGCTTCTTCTACTTACACTTAGGTCACACTACACATGCATGTACAAGCATATATATGTAGATAAAGATACCCAAGTGTTGCATATGTGTCTAATTTATCAACTTGTCGGTTCTCTGAACAATTCATCTACATCCTGTGTGACACAGCAACATCTTGGGATCTTAATACAGGGAATTCTTCACTTGCCCAACCCTTGGGCACGACCTACTTCCACATTGGACAAATGTGACACCACCTTCAACTTCTGCACCTCTCCTGCTTACGGTATATAAGCTGCTTCCTAGTACATATGCTGTATTCTTATCAACATCGACTCAAGGCCGAGGGACTGATTACCTCAAACTCCTCCTGTTCTTCACATTTCTCCTTTGTATGGACTGATGAAGCCACTGTGTGGCGAAACGTTTCCTCAATAAAGATACTCAAGTGTTGCATGTGTGTCAAATTTATCAAGCATATATATATACTAACCCCTCTGGGATTTTCTTCTATTTTTCTTTCTAGTTCTTGTTCTTGTTTATTTCTGCTTATCTCCATGGGGAAGTGGAACAGAATTTTTCCTCCGTAAGCTATGCGTGTCGTAAGAAACGGCTAAATGCTGGGAGCAATGGGCTAGTAACCCCTTCTCCTGTATAAATTACTAAAAACAAGATAAGGAAAAACTTCATAAAATTGGGATGTTTGAATGTGCGTGGATGTAGTGCGGATGATAAGAAAGAGATGATTGCTAATGTTATGAATGAAAAGAAGTTGGATGTCCTGGCCCTAAGCGAAACAAAGCTGAAGGGGGTAGGCGAGTTTCAGTGCGGAGAAATAAATGGGATTAAGTCAGGAGTATCAAGAGAGTTAGAGCTAAGGATGGGGTAGCAATAATGTTGAAGGATCAGTTATGGAGAGAGAAGAGGGAACATAAATGTATAAATTCAAGGATTATGTGGATTAAAATAAGGGTCGGATGTGAAAAGTGGGTCGTAAAAAGTGTGTATGCACCTGGAGAATAGAGGAGTATAGAGGAGAAAGAGAGATTTTGGGAGGTGTTAAGCGAGTGTGTAGGAACTTTTTAGCCAAGTGAGAGAGTAATCGAGTTAAGGGACCTAAATGCTAAAGTAGGATAAGCGTTTAGAGAGGGTGTGGTGGGTAGGTTTGGGGTACCAGGTGTAAATGATAATGAGGAGTATTTGATTGAACTTTGTATACAAGATATGATGTAGGGTGAAATGACAGTAGTTTGTTGGACTACATATTGCTAGACAAAAGACTGTTGGGCAGACTATAGGATGTACATGTTTATAGAGGGGCCACAGGTATATCAGATTACTTTTTAGTTGTAGCTACAGTGAGAGTAAAAGGTAGATGGGATACAAGGAAAATGAAAACACCAAGTAAAAGAGAAGTGAAGATTTATAAACTAAAGGAAGAGGCGGTTAGGATAAGATATAAACAACTGTTGGAGGACAGATGGGTTAGTGAGAGTATAGGCAGTGGGGTAGAAAAGGTATGGGGTAAGTTTAAGAATATAGTGTTAGAGTGTTCAGCAGAAGTTTGTAGTTATAGGAAAGTGGGTGAGGGAGGGAAGAAGAGCGATTGGTGGAATGAGAAAAAGTTAGCATATGAGAGGTTTTTTAAAAAGTAGAAGTGATGTAAGGAGGGAGGAGTATATGGAGAGAAAAAGAGAGGTTAAGAAAGTGGTGAAGCAATGTAAAAAGAGAGCAAATGAGAGGGTGCGTGAGATGTTATCAACAAATTTTGTTGAAAATAAGAAAACGTTTTGGAGTGAGATTAATAAGTTGAGAAAGCCTAAGGAAAGAATGGATTTGTCAGTTAAAAATAGGAGAGGAGAGTTATTAAATGGAGAGTTAGAGGTATCGGGAAGATGGAGGGAATATATTGAGGAATTGTTAAATGTTGATGAATATAGGGAAGCTGTTATTTCGTGTATAGGGCAAGGAGGAATAACATCTTATGTGAATGAGGAAGAACAAGTTGTGAGTGTAGGGGAAGTTCGTGAAGTAGTGAGTAGAATGAAAGGGGGTAAGGCAACTGGGATTGATGGGATAAAGATAGAAATGTTAAAAGCAGGTGGGGATATAGTTTCAGAGTGGTTAGTGTTTTTATTTAATAAATGTATGGAAGAGGGTAAGGTACCTAGGGATTGGCAGAGAGAATGCATAGTTCCTTTGTATAAAAGAAAAGGGGACAAAAGAGAGTGTAAAAATTATAGGGGAATAAGTCTGTTGAGTATACCTGGTAAAGTGTATGGTAGAGTTATTATTGAAAGAATTAGGAGTAAGACGGAGAGCAGGATAGCTGATGAACAAGGAGGCTTTAAGAAGAGTAGGGGGTGTGTAGACCAAGTGTTTGCAGTGAAACATATAGGTGAATAATATTTAGATAAGGGTAAAGAGATGTTTGTGGCATTTATGGATTTGGAAAAGGCATATGATAGGGTGGATAGGGGGGGCAATGTGGCACATGTTTCAAATGTATGGAATTGGAGGTAGGTTATTGAAAACGGTGAAAAGTTTTTACGTGGATAGTGAGGCTCGGGTGAGAGTATGTAGGCGAGAGGGAGATTATTTCCCAGTAAAAGTAGTCCTTAGACAGGAATGTGTGATGTCACCGTGGTTGTTCAATATATTTATAGATGGAGTTGTAAGAGAAGAGAATGCTCGGTGTTGGCAAGAGTTGTGGGGTTAAAAGATAAAGAATCTAACACAAAGTGGGAGTTGTCACAGTTGCTCTTTGCTGATGACACTGTGCTTTTGGGGGATTCTGAAGAGAAGTTGCAGAGGTTGGTAGATGAGTTTGGTAGGGTATGTAAAAGAAGGAAATTAAAAGTGAATATAGGAAAGAGTAAAGTGATGAGGATAACAAAAACAAATAGATAACAGAAGATTGGATATCAGATTGGAGGGAGAGAGTATGGAGGAGGTGAATGTGTTCAGATATATGGGAGTGGATGTGTCAGCAGATGGGTATATGAAGGATGAGGTGAATCATAGAATTAACGAGGGGAAAAAGGTGAGTGGTGCACTGAGGAGCTTGTGGAGACAGACAACTAATTTATCCATGAAAGCAAAGTGGGGAAGGTATGAGAGTATAGTTATACCAACACTCTTGTATGGGTGTGAAGCATGGGTTGTGAACGTTGCATCAAGGAGAAGGCTGGAGGCATTGGAGATGTCATGTCTGAGGGCAATGTGTGGTGTGAATATAATGCAGAGAATCCGTAGTTTGGAGATTAGGAGGAGGTGTGGGATTACCAAAACTATTATCCAGAAAACTGAGGAGGGGTTATTGAGATGGTTTGGACATATAGAGAGGATGGAACAAAATAGAATGACTTCGAGAGTGAATAAATCTGTAGTGGAGGGAAGGCGGGGTAGGGGTTGGAGGAAGGGGGGTAAAGGAGGTTTTGTGTGTGAGGGGGTTGGACTTCCAGCAAGCGTGCGTGAGCGTGTTAGATATTAGCTAATGGAGACAAATGGTTTTTAGGACTTGACGTGCTGTTGTAGTGTAAACAAGGTAACATTTATGAAGGGTTCAGGGAAACCGGCAGGTCGAACTTGATTCCTGGAGATGGGAAGTATTGTGCCGGGACTCTGAAGGAAGAGTGTTAATGTTACAGTTTTGTAGCTGTAGTGTAAGCACGCCTCTGGCAAGACAGTGATGGAGTGAATCATGATGAAAGTTTTTCTTTGTCGGGCCACCCTGCCTTGGGGGGAAACGGCCTATGTGTTAATAAAAAAAATTATTATCATTTTTTTTTATTATTAACACATCGGCAGATTCCCACCAAGGCAGGGTGGACCGAAAAAGAAAAACTTACATCATCATTCACTCCATCACTGTCTTGCCAGAGGGGTGCTTTACACTACAGTTATAAAACTGCAAAATTAACACCCCTCCTTCAGAGTGTAGACACTGTACTTCCCATCTCCACGACTCAAGTCCGGCCTGCCGGTTTCCCTGAATCCCTTCATAAATGTTACTTTGCTCACTCCAACAGCACGTCAAGTATTAAAAACCATTTGTCTCCATTCACTCCTATCAAATACGCTCACACAAGCTTGCTGGAAGTCCAAGCCCCTCGCACACAAAACCTCCTTTACCCTCCCTCCAGCCTTTCCTAGGCCGACCCCTACCCGTCTTCCCTCACTACAGATTTATACACTCCGAAGTCATTCTGTCTCGTTCCATTCTCTCAACATGTCCGAACCACCTCAACAACCCCTCCTCAGCTCTCTGGATAATAGTTTTGGTAATCCCGCACCTCCTCCTAATTTCCAAACTCCGAATTCTCTGCATTATATTCACACCACACATTGACCTCAGACATGACATCTCCACTGCCTCCAGCCTTCTCCTCGTTGCAACATTCATGACCCATGCTTCACACCCATTTAAGAGTGTTGGTATAACTATACTGTCATACATTCCTCTTTACTTCCATGGACAAAGTTCTTTGTCTCCACAGACTCGAAGTGCTCCACTCACCCTTTTCCCTCATCAATTATATGATTCACCTCATCCTTCATAGACCCATCTGCTGACATGTCCACTCCCAAATATCTGAATACATTCACCTCCTCCATACTCTCTCCCTCCAATCTGATATCCAATCTTTCGTCACCTAATCTTTTTGTTATCCTCATCACCTTACTCTTTCCTATATTCACTTTCAATTTTCTTCTTTTACACACCCTACCAAATTCATCCACCAACCTCTGCAACTTCTCTTCAGAATCTCCCAAAAGCACAGTGTCATCAGCAAAAAGCAACTGTGACAACTCCCACTTTGTATTTGATTCTTTATCTTTTAACCCCACACCTCTTGCCAAGACCCTCGCATTCACTTCTCTTACAACCCCATCTATAAATATATTGAACAACCAGGGTGACATCACACATCCATGTCTAAGGCCCACTTTTACTAGGAAATAGTCCCCCTCCCTCCTACACACTCTAACCTGAGCCTCACTATTCTCATAAAACTCTTCACTGCTTTCAGTAACCTACCTCCTATTCCATACACCTGCAACATCTGCCACATTGCCCCCCTATCCACCCTATCATGCGCCTTTTCCAAATCCATAAATGCCACAAAAACCTCTTTACCGTTATCCAAATACTGTTCACCTATATATTTCACTGTAAACACTTGGTCTACACACCCCCTACCTTTCCTAAAGCCCCCTTGTTCATCTGCTATCCTGCTTTCTGTCTTACTCTTAATTCTTTCATTAATAACTCTACCATACACTTTACCAGGTACACTCAACAGACTTATTCCCCTAAAATTTTTACACTCTCTTTTGTCCCCTTTGCCTTTATACAAAGGAACAATACACGCTCTCTGCCAATCCCTAGGTACCTTACCCTTTTCCATACATTTATTAAATAATAGCACCAACCACTCCAAAACTATATCCCCACCTGCTTTTAACATTTCTATCTTTATCCCATCAATCCCAGCTGCCTTACCCCCTTTCATTCTACCCACTGCCTCACAAACTTTCCCCACACTCACAACTGGCTCTTCCACACTTCTACAAGATGTTATTCCTCCTTGCCCTATACACGAAATCACAGCTTCCCTGTCTTCATCAACATTTAACAACTCCTCAAAATATTCCCTCCATCTTCCCGATACCTCTAACTCTCCATTTAATATTTCTCCTCTCCTATTTTTAACTGTCAAATACATTTGTTCCCTAGGCTTCCTCAACTTATTAATCTCACTCCAAAACTTTTTCTTATTTTCAACAAAATTTGTTGATAACATCTCTCCCACTCTCTCATTTGCTCTCTTTTTACATTGCTTCACCACTCTCTTAACCTCTCTTTTTCTCTCCATATACTCTTCCCTCCTTGCCTCACTTCTACTTTGTAAAAACCTCTCATATGCTAACTTTTTCTCCCTTACTACTCTCTTTACATCATCATTCCACCAATCGTTCTTCTTCCCTCCCGCACCCACTCGCCTGTAACCACAAACTTCTGCTGAACACTCTAACACTACATTTTTAAATCTACCCCATACCTCTTCGACCCCATCTATCCTCCAATAGTTGTTTATATCTTACCCTAACTGCCTCCTCTTTTAGTTTATAAACCTTCACCTCTCTCTTACTTACTGCTTCTATTTTCCTTGTATCCCATCTACCTTTTACTCCCACTATAGCTATAACTAAAAAGTGATCTGATATATCTGTGGCCCCTCTATAAACATGTACATCCTGAAGTCTTCTCAACAGTCTTTTATCTACCAATACGTAGTCCAACAAACTACTGGCATTACGCCCTACATCATATCTAGTATACTTATTTATCCTCTTCTTCTTAAAATATGTATTACCTATAACTAAACCCCTTTCTATACAAAGTTCAATCAAAGGGCTCCCATTATCATTTACACCTGGCACCCCAAACTTACCTACCACATCCTCTCTACATGTTTCTCCTACTTTAGCATTTAGGTCCCCTACCACAATTACTCTCTCACTTGGTTCAAAAGTTCCTATACATTCGCTTAACATCTCCCAAAATCTCTCTCTCCTCTACCTCCTCTCTTCTCCAGGTGCATACAAGCTTATTATGACCCACTTTTCGCATCCGACCCTTATTTTAATCCACATAATCCTTGAATTTACACATTTATATTCCCTCTTCTCCTTCCATAACTGATCCTTCAACATTATTGCTACCCCTTCCTTAGCTCTAACTCTCTCAGATACTCCTGACTTAATCCCATTTATTTCTCCCCACTGAAACTCGCCTACCCCCTTCAGCTTTGTTTCGCTTAGGGCCAGGACATCCAACTTCTTTTCATTCATAACATCGGCAATCATCTCTTTCTTATCATCCGCACTACATCCACGCACATTCAAACAACCCAGCTTTATAAAGTTTCTCTTCTTCTCTTTTTTTAGTAAATGTGTACAGGAGAAGGGGTTGCTAGCCCATTGCTCCCGGCATTTTAGTCCCATGGACAATAGAGAAAATAAAAAGAACAAGAGCTATTAAGAAAAAGAAGAAAAACCTAGATGTGTGTATGTATATATATGCATGTGCATGCCTGTGTAGTGTGACCTAAAGTGTAAGTAGAAGTAGCTAGATATACCTGTTATCCAGCATGTTTATGAGACAGAAAAAAGACACCAGCAATCCTACCATCATGTAAAACAGTTTCAGGTTTCTGTTTCACAGTCAACTGGCAAGACGGTAGTACCTCTCTGGGTGGTTGCTGTCTACCAACCTACTACCTATACTGTGAGGAATTGGCAAGGTGAACAGAGCTAGAATGTTTCAGAGATGGGATACGGAAATAAGAGGACACAACTGTAAGGCAGAAACTCAGATGAGTCATAGGGATGTTAGGAAGTATTTCTTCAGTCTTAGAGTTGTCAAGTAGTGGAACAATCTGGAGAGTAAAGTAGCAGAGGCAGGATCCATACGTAGCTTTAAACAGAGGTACGATAAGGCTCCTGGAGCTGGGAGAGAGTGGACCTAGTAGCGACCGTCGAAGAGTCTGGGCCAGAGGCTGTGAGTTTGACCCCTGTCTGCGGTCTTCTTTGTCCTTCCTCAAGCTTCACGACTTTCATTTTGTGTGTGTACTCACCTAATTGTGGTTGCAGGGGTCGAGACGTAGCTCCTGGCCCCTCCTCTTCACTGACCGCAACTGGGTCCTCTCTCTCCCTGCTCCATGAGCTTTATCATACTTCGTCTTAAAGTTATGTATGGTTCCTGCCTCCACTACATCACTTGCTAGACTATTCCACTTCCTGACAACTCTATTACTGAAGAAATACTTACTAACAGCCCATTGGCTCGTCTGAGTCTTCAACTTCCAATTGTGACCCCTTGTTTCTGTGTCCCCTCTCCGGAACATCCTGCCTCTGCCTACCATATCTATTCCACGCAGAATTTTATGTCGTTATCATGTCTTCCCTAACCCTCCTGTCCTCCAGTGTCATCAGGCCGATTTCCCTTAACCTTTCTACATTGGGCATTCTCCTTAGCTCCGGAACTAGCCTTGTTGCAAACATTTGCACTTTCTCTAATTTCTTGACGTGTTTGACCAGGTGTGGGTTCCAAACTCGTGCTGCATACTCCAATATGGGCCTGACGTACTCAGTGCACAGTGTCTTGAACGATTCCTTACTAAGGTATCGGAACGCTATTCTCAGGTTTGCCAGGCGCCCATATGCTGCACCAGTTATCTAGTTGATGTGTGCTTCCGGAGACGTGCTCGGTGTTATACTCACCCTAAGATCTTTCTCCTTGAGCGAGGTTTGCAATCTTTGGCCACCTAGCCTATACTCTGTCTGCAGTTTTCTTTGCCCGTCCCCGATCTTCATGACTTTACATTTAGCGGGCTTAAATTCGAGAAGCCAGTTGCTGGACCAGGTGTCCAGCCTGTACAGGTCTCTTTGTAGTGCTGCCTGATCCTCATCTGATTTAATTCTCCTCATTAACTTCACATCATCTAAGAACAGTGAAATTAAGACACATGTGCAACATCTGGGTATCTTTATAGTAGACGTTTCGCCATCCAGTGGCTTTATCAATACAAAATTCTAGGACATAATATGAAGAGTAGAACTATATATTCTCCAGACCTACGGTGCTGAACACACCAACTCCAAGTCCGAGGAACTGATTACCTCATCTTTTGTATATAGTTCTACTCTTCATATTATGTCCTAGAATTTTGTATTGATAAAGCCACTGGATGGCGAAACGTCTACTATAAAGATACCCAGATGTTGCACATGTGTCTTAATTTCACATAGTCGGTATTGTATATCATTCTTGTACATCTAAGAACAGGGACACTTCTGAGACAATCACTTCCATCATGTCATTCACATATACTAAAAATAGCACTGGTCCTAGGACTGACCTCTTTGGGACCCCTCTCGTCACAGACGCTCACTGTGATACCTCATCACGTACCATGACTCGTTGTTGCCTCCGTGTCAGGTATTCTCCGATCCATTGCAGTGCCCTTCCTGTTATACGTGCATATCCTCTAGCTTTTGCATTAACCTCTTGTGAGGAACTGTATCGAATGCCTTCTTTCAGTCCAAGAAAATGCCGTCAACCCACCATTCTCTCTCGTGTCTTACTTCTGTTACCTTGTCATAAAACTCCATGAGGTTTGTGACACAGGATTTGCCTTCCCTGAATCCGTGCTGGATGTCATTTATATTCTTGCTCCGTTCCAGTGCGTGTGTGTGTGTGTGTGTGTGTGTGTGTGTGTGCGTGTTCTCACCTAGTTGTTGTTGCAGGGGTCAATTCATAGCTCCTAACTCCTGGTGTGTGTGCGTGTATGAAAAAGGTTAAGGTAGTGGGCAGAAAAGACTATTGATATTATCGTGGGACCTCAGAGATGGATTTTGACTCTGACACTCTGGCGATCACTAATAACTTCCACCTCCTAATATGTGTGTTCGCTGAGGCATATCATTGGTTACAGTGCGGAAAGCACTGTAACCAATGAAATGCAGTGGTATGCAGCTGTAACAGCTTCCTGGAATCCCAAGCAAATGAAGAAATCAGCTGATGTTTTATCAAGGATTGAAGAAATACAAGTTGAAGAATGTCCTGAAATAGAAATCACTGCCATGTCCTTTACAATTCCTGCATCTAAGATTGTGCAGAATCCTGCAATGAAGAGATTGTTGATCCATGTAGTACCTGTGAAGACATCAATCCCACAATGTCTACGGTAGAGCTTCACATCAACTTGGCCTTGTTGAGGCTCCAGACGAAGACAGGTGAAGATTTTGCTGTAGCTTCTGACCCATCCCCATCTCCTTACAAGCAACAAACCCCGACAACAACACCCCCCAACCATTGTGCAAGTCCCGTTCAAATCCAACCCCACTCACTCATAAGAACACAGAAATAAGGAACACTGCAGCAAGCCAAGTGGTCCACACTAGGCAGGTCTCCCTCAAACCCAAAACCAATTCCACAAACAAAAACTACTTCCCATCCCACCTTCTCCATCTATGGAATATGCTTTGATAATCAGGGCACTATAAAAGAGGGTACTGAAGGAGCTGAAGCACCTGGTACATCACAAGAGCACCAAGGGAGCTGAAGCACCTGGTCCATCACAAAAGCACCAAGGGAGCTGAAGCACCTGGTCCATCAACAGGGCACTGAATGAGTCGAATCACATCATCCATCACCAGGGCGTTGAAGGGACTGAAGCACCTGGTCCATCACCAAGGTATTAAAGGAGCCTAAGAACCTGGTCCATCACCAGGGTACTGAGGGAGCTAAAGCATCTGGTCCATCACCAGGGTACTGAATAAGCCGAAGCACCTGGTCCATCACCCGGGCACTGAAAGAGCCAAAGCACCTGGTCCATCACCAGGGCACTGAATGAGCCGAAGTACCTGGTCCATCACCAGGCCGTTGAAGGAGCAGAATCACCTGGTCCATCACCAGGGAAATGAAGGAGCCGAAGCACCTGGTCCATCACCAGGGAACTGAGGGAGCCGAAGCACCTGGTCCATCACCAGGGCATTTGTCTAACCTCTGAGGTATATCCTGTCTGATGTTGATGATTGAAAATAACCCCAGCATCTCCAGCACAGGAGAAGTGTCGAAGACAGTTTAGTGATGAACTGTGCAGCCTGAGGATGTTTGTTTAAATATTATAAGTAGAACACGAAATTTTATCTGAACACAATGTCTCTGAAAGTCTGTCATTGGCTAAGTTGAAGACATAAGAGGTTTGTCGTATTTTTAAACACCAATCAGGGCTATCTCTCTCGATATAGGTGTCCAATCAGAAAAGAGATATATTACTGAATTCCATGCCCCGCCCCTCTGTTTCCCTCCTCCTCATTTCCTACTTGGTGTTTCAGCAAGTTAAGAACAATAACACTGTGATGTTAGTTACTTCTCTGCTCTGATCCCATTCACTATGTGGTATGTATGCATGTAATTATAAGAGGAAATTCGACTTGAGACTAAAACGATGTAAAACTGTAGTTTGTATATTTTGAGCAGAGATTCTCAGAGGAGATTCAAATATATATATATATATATATATATATATATATATATATATATATATATATATATATATATATATAATATATATATATATATATATTTTATATATATATTTATATATATATATATATATATATATATATATATATATATATATATATATATATATATTTATATATAGTAATAATTTAGTATATATAGCATATGCTCGGAGAGGTAGCTTATGTACTGCACTCAAGTGAGTAGAGTCACCACTGAACGAATTCACTAGTGTAAGTTGGTCATGCTTGTAAGTTAGGCAGGCATAGAAGAATTTCCTATACCAAGATCCCAAGATGTTGCAGTGTTGCCTCGCCTACAGGCATGGCCTACTAACACAAGTGATTTGTCCAGTGGTAACTTCGTCTGTTCCTCCTCCTACTCACCTGACTGCTATATATAAGCACTTCTCCGAGCACATGCTGCACGTGTCTCAAGACTGATGCACTGAACACATTGACTCCAGACTGAGGGATGATTACTTCTTTCTCCTCTTCAGGCATAAAGAGAGTTTGCATAAATGGGGAGAAATCTGAGTGGGACGCATCACGAAGCGGTGATCCAAAGGGGCCAATGTTGGGTTCTTTGTTATTCACAATATTCGTGAATGACATAAATAAGTAGAAAAACAGCGACATAAACAAGTTTTTCGACAACATCAAAATAAGCGTTCGGATTTATTTTGACGAGGACACTAGGACGCTACAGGACCATCTGAATAGACTAATGCAGAGATCGGAGAGGTGGCAGATGAAGTTTAATATGGACAAATGCAAACTCCATAAAGATGTTAATAACTCTGAATGCGAAAAAGATTTAGTTCTGGTTAGAAAAAAAATTAAAGCTACGATAACGGTGCATAAGTGTTCGCAATAATGCGAATAGATTTCATAGTTATAAATAAAAAACATATAAACAACAGGAGTCCTTGTGTTATTCTTCAACTCTATATATGGTTAGTTAACCCTCATTTACATTATGCTGCACAGTTCTGGCCACCGTATTTCAGAAGGGACATAAATACACTGGAAAACGTACATAGAAAGATAGCAAAGTTGATCCCATGGATCAGAAATCTTTCCTACGAGGATAGACTAAGAGCACTAAATCTGCATTCTCCAGAAAGGTGAAGAATTATTGGGGATTTGATTGAGATGAATAAATGGAAAGTAGGAATAAACAAAGGGATGTAAATAATATGTTAAAATATCTAACAAAGACAGGACTGGCAACAATGGGTTCGAGAAGGAAAAGTTTAGATTTAGAAAGGATATGGGAAATCATTGTTTTGGTAAAAGTGTTGGAGATGTGTTTTAAAATAGGTTAGACAAGTACATGAGCGGGTGTGGGCAGAGCAGTGGTCTTTCCTTCTTAATTTAGTGAGTGTGACTTGGACTTGCCTAGCTTGGGCCAGTAGGTCTGCTGCGCAGCTGCGGTGCTCTTTTCTTATGGTCTTATATTCTTAGGTTCTAGTGTATCCAAAGACAGCGCCATTGCATAGTATTAATATAACGACAATTTTAAATGCCATCATTAGATTTATATCGGAAGTGGGAATCCCACGGACTATTCTAAGTTACCAACGTAATAATTGTACTGCAAAACCTTTATAAAGGTTTTGAACCGCTCAGTCTCAAAGGGTTCTGGCAAGATTCCACCAAACTCTGTCAACCACGATGAGTACTGATTGAGTGTATTTTCCTAAATTTCGTTCTCCAGGATCTTTATCAAAGGCTTGACAAGCTCCTGGAGAGCGAAACGTTGCCACAATAAAATATCACATTAATTTCACATTTTCCTTCAAACTGGGATGAGTCAATTTCTCTACTGCTCTTTGCGTTGAGAGAAACTGCACAGTCATTTAGAGTTCATATTTGGCCATTGTGTAAGGGGACATCTGTAAGTGTGTGTGTTAGTTACCATTTTGTCCTAGGCACATGTCGATTAGACACTAGGCCTGTTGTATGTATGTGTGTGTGTGTGTGTGTGTGTGTGTGTGTGTGTGTGTGTGTATGTGTGTGTGTGTGTGTGTGTGTGTGTGTGTGTGTATGTGTGTGTGTGTGTAACGAAACACTTCGAAGTGTTTCGGCCCCGCCGGGAATTGAACCCGGGCCCTCCGTGCGTGAAGCAAGAGCGTGTGTGTGTGTGTACTCACCTATTTGTGGTTGCAGGGGTCGATTCATAGCTCCTGGCCCTGCCTCTTTACTGATTGCTACTAGGTCCTCTCTCTCCCTGCTCCATGAGCTTTATCAAACTTAGTCTTAAAACTATGTATGGTTCCTGCCTCCACTATGTCGCTTTCTAGGCTATTCCACTTCCTGACAACTCTATGACTGAAGAAATACTTCCTAACATCCCTTTGACTCATAGGAGTCTTCAACTTCCAATTGTGACCCCTTGTTTCTGTGTGTGTGTGTGTGTGTGTGTGTGTGTGTGTACTCACCTAGTTGTGGTTGCAGGGGTCGATTCACAGCTCCTGGTGTGTACTCACCTAATTGTGGTTGCAGGGGTCGAGACTCAGCTCCTGGCCCCTCCTCTTCGCTGTCCGCTACTAGGACTCTGCTCTCCCTGTTCCATGAGCTTTATCATACCTTGTCTTAAAACTATGATGTGGTACCTTGTATGGTCCTCGCCTCACTAACGTGCTTTTGGGAGCGTTACACTCACTCTGCCGAATGTCTTTTTCCCCCCTTTGAAGAGATTTGTAACCTTTGTCCACCTAGCCTGTACTTTGTCAGCGGTCTTCTTTGCCCTTCTCCGATCTTCATGACTTTGCATTTGGTGGGGTTAAATTCGAGAAGCCAGTTGCTAGACCAGATGTCAAGCTTGTCCAGGTCTCTTTGAAGTCCTGCTTGGTCCTCCTCCGATGTGATTCTCCTCATTAATTTCACATCATCTCCGAACAGAGACACTTCTGAGTCTATCCCGTCCGTCATGTCATTCACATATACCAAGAATAGCACTGGTCCTAGGACTGACCCCTGCGGTACACCGCTCGTCACAGGCGCCCACTGTGATACCTCATCACGCACCATGACCCGTTGTTGCCTCCCTGTGAGATATTCCCTGATCCATTCCAGTGCCCTTCATGTTATACACGCTTGGTCTTCCAAATTCTTTACTAATCTCATTGAGGAACGTGTCAAGGCCTTCCTGCAGTCCAGAAAATGAGTCAACCCACCCTCTCTCTCTTGCCTTACCTCTGTTACTTATCTAGAACTCAGGAGGTTTGTTACACAGGTTTGCCTTCCTGAATCCGTGCTGTCTGGCGTTGATTATCCTGTGTGTGTGTGTGTGTGTGTACTCACCTATTTGTACTCACCTATTTGTGGTTGCATGGGTCGTGTCATAGCTCCTGGCCCCGCCTCTTCACTGATTGCTACTAGGTCCTCTCTCTCCCTGCTTCATGAGCTTTATCAAACCTAGTCTTAAAACTATGTATGGTTCCTGCCTCCACTATGTCGCTTTCTAGGCTATTCCACTTCCTGACAACTCTATGACTGAAGAAATACTTCCTAACATCCCTTTGACTCATAGGAGTCTTCAACTTCCAATTGTGACCCCTTGTTTCTGTGTCCCTCTCTGGAACATCTTGTCTCTGTCCACCTTATCTATTCCTCGCAGTATTTTATATGTCGTTATCATGTCTCCCTAACCCTCCTGTCCTCTAGTGTCGTCAGGCCGATTTCCTTAACCTTTCTTCGTAGGACAATCCTTAGCTCTGGGACTAGTCTTGTTGCAAACCTTTGCACTTTCTCTAATTTCTTGACGTGCTTGACCAGGTGTGGGTTCCAAACTGGTGCTGCATACTCCAGTATGGGCCTGACGTATATGGTGTACCGAGTCTTGAATGATTCCTTAGTGAGGTATTGGAACGCTATTCTTAGGTTTGCCAGCCGCCCGTATGTATGTGTGTGTGTGTACTCACCTAATTGTACTCACCTAATTGTGGTTGCAGGGGTCGAGACTCAGCTCCTGGCCCCGCCTCTTCGCTGTCCGCTACTGGGTCTCTGCTCTCCTGCTCCATGAGCTCTATCATATCTCGTCTTAAAACTATGTATGGTTCCTGCCTCCACTATATCTTTCTAGACTATTCCACTTCCTGACTACTCTGTGGTTGAAGAAATGCTTCCTAACATCCCTTTGACTCATCTGAGTCTTCAGCTTCCAGTTGTGTCCCCTTGTTTCTGTGTTCCTCTCTGGAACATCCTGTCCCTGTCTACCTTGTCGATTCCCGCAGTATTTTGTATGTCGTTATCATGTCTCCTCTGACCCTTCTTTCCTCCAGTGTTGTTAGTCCTATTTCCCTCAACCTTTCTTCATAGGACAGACCCTGAGTTGTGGAACTAGCCTTGTCGCAAACCTTTGCACTTTCTCTAGTTTCTTTACGTGCTTGACCAGGTGTGGGTTCCAGACTGGTGCTGCATATTCTAGTATGGGCCTGACGTACACGGTGTACAGTGTCTTGAACGATTCCTTGTTTAGGTAACGGAACGTTAATCTTAGGTTTGCCAGTCGCCCATATGCTGCCGCAGTTATCTGGTTGATGTGTGCCTCCGGAGACGTACTTGGCGTTATACTCACCCCAAGGTCTTTCTCCTTTGCCGAGGGTTGTAGCCCTTGTCCACCTAGCCTGTACTCTGTCAGCGGTCTTTTGTCCTTCTCCGATCTTCATGACTTTGCATTTGGTGGGATTGAATTCGAGAAGCCAGTTGCTAGACCAGATGTCAAGCTTGTCCAGGTCTGTTTGAAGTCCTGCTTGGTCCTCTTCCGATGTGATTCTCCTCATTAATTTCACATCATCTGCGAACAGAGACACTTCTGAGTGTATCCCATCCGTCATGTCGTTTACATATACCAAGAATAACACTGGTCCTAGGACTGACCCCTGCGGTACGCCGCTCGTCACAGGCGCCCACTGTGATACCTCATCACGCACCATGACCCGTTGCTGCCTCCCTGTGAGGTATTCCCTGATCCATTCCAGTGCCCTTCCTGTTATACATGCTTGTTCTTCCAACTTCTTTACTAATCTCATGTGAGGAACTGTGTCAAAGGCCTTCCTGCAGTCCAGGAAAATGATATCAACCCACCCTTCTCTCTCTTGTCTTACCTCTGTTACTTTATCATAGAACTCTAGGAGGTTTGTTACACAGGATTTGCCTTCCCGGAATCCGTGCTGTCTGGTGTTTATTATCCTGTTCAGCTCGAGGTGCTCCATCATTCTTTTCCTGATGATTTTCTCCAGGACTTTGCACACTATACATGTAAGTGACACCGGTCTATAGTTTAGTGTGTGTGTGTGTGTGTGTGTGTGTGTGTATGTGTGTGTGTGTGTGTGTGTGTGTATGTGTGTGTGTATGTGTGTATGTGTGTGTGTGTGTGTGTGTGTATATGTGTGTATGTGTGTGTGTGTGTGTGTATGTGTGTATGTGTGTATGTGTGTGTGTGTGTATGTGTGTATGTGTGTGTGTGTATGTGTGTGTGTGTGTATGTGTGTGTGTATGTGTGTATGTGTGTGTGTGTGTGTGTGTGTATGTGTGTATGTGTGTGTGTGTGTGTGTGTGTGTGTGTGTGTGTGTGTGTATGTGTGTATGTGTGTGTGTGTGTGTGTGTGTGCGTGTGTGTTGTGTGTGTGTGTGTGTGTGTGTGTGTGTGTGTTGTGTGTGTGTGTGTACTCACCTAGTTGTACTCACCTAGTTGTGGTTGCAGGGGTCGAGTCAAAGCTCCTGGCCCCGCCTCTTCACTGGCCGCTACTGGGTCACTCTCCCTGCGCCATGAGCTTTATCATACCTCTGCTTAAAGCTATGTATAGAGCCTGCCTCCACTACATCGCTTCCTAAACTATTCCACTTCCCGACAACTCTGTGACTGAAGAAATACTTCCTAACATCTCTGTGATTCATCTGAGTCTTCAACTTCCATCTGTGTCCCCTTGTTGTTGTGTCCCATCTCTGGAACATTCTGTCTCTGTCCACTTTGTCAATTCCTCTCAGTATCTTATATGTTGTTATCATGTCTCCCCTATCTCTCCTGTCCTCCAGTGTCGTCAGGTCGATTTCCCTTAACCTCCCCTCGTAGGACATACCCCTTAGCTCCGGGACTAGTCTTGTTGCAAACCTTTGCACTTTCTCGAGCTTCTTCACATGCTTGGCTAGGTGTGGGTGTTAGGTGTGTGTGTGTGTGTGTGTGTGTGAGTATATGTGTGCACATGTGTGTTTGTTCATATAAGGGAGTACATGTGTGTACTCACCTACTTGAGGTTGCGGGGGTCGATTTATAGCTCCTGTCCCCACCTTTTCGCTGGTCGCTACTAGGACCACTCTCTCCCTGCTCCAAGAGTTTAATTAATCGTACCTCTTATTAAAGTTTTATATGGATCCTGCCTCCACTACATCACTCTCCAGATTGTTCCAATTCCTGACAACTCTGTGATTGAAGAAATACTTCCTAACAACTCTGTGGCTGAAGAAATACTTCCTAACAACTCTGTGGCTGAAGAAATACTTCCTAACAACTAAGATTTTTAACTCCCCTCCATCTCTCATATCCTCCAGTGTCGTCATATTGATTTCCCTTAACCTCTCCTCTTGGGACATACCCCTTAGCTCCTGGATTAGTCGTGTTGCAAACCTTTACACTTTCACTAATTTCTTAACGTGTTTGACCAGGTGTGGGTTCCATACTGGTGCTGCATACTTCAAAATGGGCCTGAAGTACACGGTGTACAGTGTCTTATGTTTGCCAGGCGACCATATGCTGCCACCTAGCTAGTACTCCGTCAGTGGTCTTCATGACTTTACACTTGGTGGGATTAAACTCCAGGAGCCAATCGAGGGACAAGGCTTGGAACCTGTCCAGATCCCCTTGTAGTCTAGTCTGATCCTCGTCCGCTTGAATTCTCCGTATTAGTTTCACATTGTCTGTCCCTTCCATCATGTCATTCACATGTACCAGAAACCGGGCTGTAATAAATCAACACCCCCTGATTATATTGGTCACATATGGTGTATAAATGTTTAGTGAGAAGCTTCAGAAATAAAAATAATTATTATTATTATTGTTTCTATTATTGTCACTATTACTATTGATGGCATTATTGTGATTATTATTATTATTATTATTATTATTATTATTATTATTATTATTATTATTATTATTATTATTATTATTATTATTATTATTATTATTATTATTATTATTATTTATGTAACTGAAGATGAAATACATTTCCACCCTTTACCTCTCTACAATTGTAAACATGGTCAGAGTATACTTAGTATTATTACTGTAACAATTGTAAATGATTAGCAAATATCCTTAATACTGCAAAAACTGGGAATTAACTAAAGAAATGTATTAGAAGTGTGACCATCCTCGCATGTTGATGTTCTATTATTAGTGGTTCCAATATGATTTCACTAGACCAGTTGTTGAGCTGTAATACAGTGTATAAATTTTTTTTTGTCAGATTATTTTTTAAAGGTATTATTATTCACTGTAATAATTATTGTTAGTAGTAATAACGTGTATTGAAGTGAGCTGAACTCCTGTTGAAAGGTTTGTAAAGAGTTTGTGTACAGGTTTTTCAGTTCTGTTCAAACGGCTTGGAGGGAAACACGAGGCAAGAATTTGTAAATAAATCCCACTCCACACCTTTGTTGGCTTGAGCATCCTTTTTCAACTATCCATATCGATTATCTGCTGCTAACAAGTGAGCTCATAACCTGTGTTAATGTGGGTATAAGTAGAGATCAAATATTAAGATAAATTCAGTTTTTTGTGCTATAGCCACTGGGGGAGAGACAGCTTCCAGCCGGAATTGTTATACTACCCTAGGAAGGGCAATTACATGTGTGTGCCTTGTAACTCGCCTTTTATAGCATACATAATACCTGTATATTGTATGATGAGAGTCAGCTGTAAGATTATTGATAATTTAAGGTGAAAAATGAATGTTTATATATGACCATGTAACTTTTAATTTAACTATTTTTAAATCTGTTTCCCTTTCAGTACTTTACTAGATTCCTGCTGTAAGTTGTCAAAGATGTGTTGTAAAACTGTTTCTCTGGTAAGTTTAACTTTAACCTGTAATCTACCCTAATATTCTCTCTACTTCTAACCTATAACTTTTCTAATCTATCTTTTATATTAATACTATTTTTTGTAAATATAATACTTATGCTTGCTATGTTTTTTTCTGTAATTTGCCTTCTACATGCAACTTAACCTACCTTTATACCTATTTTTTATATATAAGTTATTCAACTGCCTGTGTCTTCTTTTATTTTCTCATCTGTTATCTCATTCACGCTAGCTTGTGTTTCATGTTAGTTGCGTTTATGTATTTGTCCAATTTTTATATACGTGATTTATGCTTGAATATGTTCATTCTTCTGTGTTTGATAACTGTGATAAGTTTAATTGCTTGTTTACCTCAGATCTCTTTTTTTTGGTTGGTATAATATCTTTAAGTTTTATAAGTGAATTATTTTTTATACGCCATTTTATTGTTTTTGATGAATGTGTACTAGTGTTTTGTTAATCATGTCTTTCCCTGGTTTCTGTAAGATCTTTAATTTTTCTAGTAATAATATTTGCTAGTGAGCTTTGTGACTAGATCAGATAATACTCTTATATGTTTAGCGGCAACCAGGAACCCTTGAAGATATGCCAGAAGTTAACTAAACCAGAAACTCTGAAGGTACACCAGAGCAGCTAAGTTTAACCAAACCAGGTATACTGGGGAAAGACCATAGAATTACTAGCGTCCGTGACAACCCTAGTCCTGGAAGATCATACCAGGCTTGTAATCTGGAAATTTGGAGATCTCTGTGGTAGCCTGAAGAAGGAATGTATAGGCCACTTGATCAGTGAAGTAACTAGAGACAGCATGTTAAGGTAAGGGAGTTCCTTGAAAACTCTGTGAGTGAGAGTCCTTAACTGAATATTGTGATTGGTGCTAGTATCAGTTAGGTGTGTCCTGCTATAGTATTTTGGATGATTTTAATATTTTATATACTTCATGCTTGCAATCTTTTTTTTGTTGGTGCCCAGTTTCACCTTTCCTTGTAATGTGTATGTGTTTATTAAATTGTAAGTTTTTCGTGGGTATGTTTCACTAACCCAATGAGCCATGTATATAGGAGCCATTTGTCAGAGATGTTTTTCTGGAGTCACGCCGCTGATGAGGTGCCTACTGTTCAATTTTCAGGCCAAGCTAAACTAAGAGCCAGTACATATCAGGACCAATACCTTGTTTTAACTATCCTGTATTATTTTCCAATTGGGTTTTTCCTGCTCTAGCCCAAATTCCTAGTCTCTTCCTTATGCTGTGAGTTTAGCTACTTTCACCTCTTCCCCAGATTAAAGAGC
This sequence comes from Cherax destructor, assembly GCA_009830355.1. Classification (NCBI taxonomy): domain Eukaryota; kingdom Metazoa; phylum Arthropoda; class Malacostraca; order Decapoda; family Parastacidae; genus Cherax; species Cherax destructor. The sequence continues at coordinate 39,547 of WNWK01006560.1, forward strand.
AGGTGGTGGCAGAATATTTCTAGCACAGAGAATAGAGTCCTACCTTCTTTTCTCTCAAATTCTAGTTATTTTCCCATTTTATTTGTTTCCCGTATTCTTTTATTTTTGCTCACTCTGAGTCTCCGCCTGTGGGAATAGAGACAATACAGCATCGCCTGGTGCTCTGTCAACCCTAGCGTGGGACTGCTGCAGTAGCTTCCTCTCAGCAACGGACCTAAAACTGACCCTTGTGTATGTAGGTGTACTCACCAATTTGTAGTCACCTATTTGTGGTTGCATGTATCGATTCCTAGCTTCTGGCCCCGTCTCTTTACTGGTCGCTATTAGGTCCCCTCTCTCCCTGCTCCATGTACTTTATCAAACCTCTTCTTAAAACTATGTATGGTTCCCGCCTCCACTACATCACTTTCAAGACTGTTTCCCTTCTAGACAACTCTATGACTGAAGAAATACTTCCTAACATCCCTTTGACTCATCTGAGTCTTGAAATTCCAATTGTGACCCCTTGTTTCTGAGTCCCATCTCTGGAACATCCTGTCTTTGTCCACCATGTCAATTCCTCGCAGTATTTTATATGTCGTTATCATGTATCTCCTAACCCTCCTGTCCTCCAGTGTCGTCAGGCCGATTTCTCTTAACATTTCTTCGTCGGACATTCCTCTTAGCTCTGGGACTAGTCTTGTTGCAAACCTTTGCACTTTCTCTAATTTCTTGACGTGCTTGTCCAGGTGTGGGTTCCAAAACGGTGCTGCATACTCCAATATGGGAAAGACGTACGCGGTGTATAGACTCTTGAATAATTCCATACTGAGGTGATGGAACGCTATTCTTAGGTTTGCCAGGCGCCTATATGATTCAACAGTTATCTGGATGATGTGCGCCTCAGGAGATGTGCTCGGTATTATACTCACACCAAGATCCTTTTCCTTCATTGAGGTTTGCAGTCTTTGGCAACATAGTCCATACTCTGTGGTCTTTGCCCTTCGCAGATCTTCATGAATTTGCATTTGATAGGGTTAAATTCGAAGAACTAGTTTCTGGACCAGACTTCCAGCCCGTCCAGGTCCGTTTGTAGTCCTGCCTGATCCTCGTCCGATTTAATTTTCCTCATTAACTTCACATCATCTACAAACAGGGGTAGTTCTGAGTCTGTCTATTCCGTCATGTCATTCACATATACCAATAACAGCACTGTTTCCTAGGACTGACCACTGTGGAACCCCGCTCGTCACATGCGCCCACTCTGACACCTTATCACGTCGAATGACTCGTTGTTGCCTCCCTGTCAGGTATTATTTGATCCACTGCAGTGCCTTTCCTGTTATGCGTGCCTGATCCTCTAGCTTTTGCACTAATCTCTTGTGAGGAACTGTGATGAAGGCCTTCTTGCAGCCCAAGGAAATGCAATCTACCCGCCCCTCTCTCTCATGTCTTACTTCTGTTACTTTGTTATAAAACTCCAGTAGGTTTGTGACAGGATTTTCCTTCCCTGAAACCGTGCTGGTTGTCATTTATAAGCTTGTTCCTTTCTAGGTGCTCCACCACTCTCCTCCTGATAATCTTCTCCATGACTTTGCATACTATACACGTCAGTGACACTGGTCTGTAGTTTAATATCTCGTGTCTGTCTCCTTTCTTAAAAATTGGGACTACATTTGCCGTCTTCCATACCTCAAGTAGTTGTCCAGTTTCAATGGATGTGTTCAAGATTGTTGTTAGTGGCACAAACAAGGATAGATGTTCTCCGGTCCCACCGCCTTTGAGGTATCAAGTTTACGTAGCAGCTTCTTCACCTTCCCCTCGGTTGTGTGTATTTCATCCACCACTTGTTGGGATATGCCTTGTTGGCGTACCCCGCTATTCTCAATTCCCGGAGTCCTTTCTGTCTCCACTGTAAATACTTCTTTAAATCTCATGTTGAGCTCCTCAAATACTTGGTCGTTTCTTGTCAGCTCCCCACCTTCCTTCCTCATCCTGATTTCCTGTATGTGTATATGTGTGTGTATTTGTGTGTGTGTGTGTGTGTGTGTGTGTACTCACCTAGTTGTGGTTGCGGGGGTCGAGTCATAGCTCCTGGCCCCGCCTCTTCACTGGCCGCTACTGGGTCACTCTCCCTTCGCCATGAGCCTTATCATACCTCTTCTTAAAGCTATGAATGGATCCTGCCTCCACTACATCGCTTCCCAAGCTATTCCACTTCCTGACCACTCTGTGACTGAAGAAATACTTCCTAACATCCCTGTGATTCATCTGAGTCTTCAACTTCCAACTGTGCCCCCTTGATGGTGTGTCCCATTTCTGGAACATTCTGTCTCTGTCCACCTTGTCAATTCCTCTCAGTATTTTATATGTCGTTATCATGTCCCCCCTTTCTCTCCTGTCCGTACCACACTGGTCCAAGCACTGCGTACCTTGTCACAAGGTTCGTAGGTTCGAGTCTCCTTCGGCCAGAGATCAGTGTGAATATTTCGCCTGCTTTTGCGAATTCCTAGTATATATATATATATATATATATATATATATATATATATATATATATATATATATATATATATATATATATATATATATATATATATATATATATATATATATGTCGTGCCGATTAGGTAAAACTTGCTATTTTGGCTTAAATAGCAACGCTCTTCTTGCCATATAAGAGAAGCGAAAATTTGTGTATGCAATAATTTCGCCAAAATCATTCTGAACTTAACGAAAAAAATATATTTAATTGTGTTTGTTTATTATTAAATTATTGTAAACATATCTAAAATATCTTTAGTTGGGTTAGGCTATATTAAATTGCGCTTGTTATAATAAGGTTAGGGAAGTTTCTAAGTTTCTTTTGGTACAAAATTATAAATTTTTACATTAACATAAATGAAAAAAAAATATATCTTTAAACGTATAAGAGAAAATTTTAGAAAGGACTTAATTTTAAATGAGGAAGCCCCTACTTCATTAATCAAGGAAATCTTTGACAAATGGATGGACGCCAAAAACTTTGCAGAGACGTACCCCCCAACAAAGCCCAAACAAGCTGTAATAGCATTGTCTGGAATGACCAGACAATGTTACATTTCTGAAACATTCTGAGGAGAAGGCAGAAGCAAAGTTCTTTGGACAGATTTTTAGTAAATGTTAAATTTGGTGAACTTCAACCAGGTCCAAATAGGGAAAAGAGACAGAAAAGAGTAGAGGACTCTCCTTCCAAACAATAACATTTCCTCCTCCTCTCTTCTCAGCACTATCATAGTAGGCTTTTATTTCATCTAATTATTTTGTATTTTTGTATGTACGTATTTTAGTATTAGCAGTGTTTAAATTACATATTTTAGCATTAAGCAGTGTTAAAATTATTTGAAACAACCCCATCTATGTATAATATGCCAATAACAATAGGACTTTTTTCATGGAAACGGATTAATCGTTTTCCCTATATTTCTTATGGGAAAATTAGTTTGGTATACGTCCTGTTTGGTATAAGTCCAAGTTCCTGGAACGGATTAAGGACGAATATCGAGGTAACACTGCACATGTGTTTATGCGTATTAGCAACAAATGCGAATATGTATTTGTGAGTAGTATATGTGCATCCAAGTATGTGTATTTGTGAGTAGTACTGGTTACTAGTTGTCAAATACACTTGCTCATAGACTATTAGCCTGTGCTTTCTGTGTGTGTATTCACCTAGTTGTACTCACCTAGTTGTGGTTACAAGGGTCGATTCACAGCTCCTGGCCCCGCCTCTTCACTGGCCGCTACTCGGTCACTCTACCCGCCCCATGAGCTTTATCATACCTCTCCTTAAAGCTATGTATGGATCCTGCCTCCATCACTTCCCAGACTATACCACTTCCTGACAACTCTGTGACTGAAGAAATACTTCCTAACATCCCTGTAGTTCATCTGAGTCTTCAACTTCCAACTGTGACCCCTTGTTGATGTGTCCCACCTCTGGAACATTCTGTCTCTGTCCACCTTGTCGATTCCTCTCAGTATTTTATATGTCGTTATCATATCCCCTCTATCTCTCCTGTCTTCCAGTGTCGTCACGTCGATTTCCCGTAACCTCTCCTCGTAGGACATACCCCTTAGCTCCGGGACTAGTCTTGTTGCAAACCTTTGCACTTTATCTAGTTTCCTTACATGCTTGGCTAGGTGAGGGTTCCAAACTGGCGCTGCATACTCTAGTATGGACTTAACGTACACAGTGTACAGGGTCCTGAATGACTCCTTATTAAGATGTCGGAATGCTGTTCTTAGGTTTGCCGGGCGTCCGTATGCTGCAGCAGTTATTGGATTGATGTGCACCTCAGTAGATGTGCCCGGTGTTATACTCACCCCAAGATCCTTTTCCTTGAGTGAGGTTTGTAAGCTCTTGCCCCTAGACTGTACTCCTGTGGTCTTCTTTGCCCTTCCCCGATCTTCATGACTTTGCACTTGGAGGGATTGAATTCCAGGAGCCAGTTGCTGGACCAGGCCTGCATCCTATCCAGATACCTCTGTAGTTCTGCCTGGTCCTCGTCCGATTGAATTCTTCTCATCAACTTTACATCATCTGCACAAAAGGACACTTCAGAGTCTATTCCTTCCGTCATGTCGTTCACAAATACCAGAAACAGCACCAGTCCTAGGACTGATCCCTGTGGCACCCCGTTCGTTACAGGCGCCCACTCTGACACCTCGCCATGTACCATGACTCGCTGTTGTCTTCCTGACAGGTATTCCCTAATCCATTGCAGTGCCTTCCCTGTTATTCCTGCCTGGTCCTCCAGCTTTTGCACTAATATCTTGTGTGGAACTGTGTCTAACGCCTTCTTACAGTTCAAGAAAATGCAATCTACCCACTCCTCTCTCTCGTGTCTTACTGCTGTCACCCTGTCATGGAACTCCAGTAGGTTTATGACGCAAGATTTCCCATCTCTGAAACCATGCTGGCTGTCGTTGATAAGCTCGTTTCTTTCTAGGTGTGTGTGTGTGTGTTTGTATGTGTGTGTGTGTGTGTGTGTGTTTGTATGTGTGTGTGTGTGTGTGTGTGCCGCTGGTGTGTGTATTGGTGTTTGTTAGTGTTGGCTTGCATATGTGAAGAACGTATGTTATTGTGGGAGTAAGCTGGCTTGCGAGTGGACCGGTGTGTGAGTGGGCTGTGAGTGAGTGGTCTGTGTGTGAGTGGTATGTGTGAGTGGGCTGTGTGTGTGAGTGGGCTGTGTGAGTGGGCTGTGTGTGAGTGGTCTGTGTGTGAATGGTCTGTGTGAGTGGGCTGTGTGTGTGAGTGGGCTGTGTGAGTGGGCTGTGTGTGTGAGTAGGCTGTGTGTGAGTGGGCTGTGTGTGTGAGTAGGCTGTGTGTGAGTGGGCTGTGTGTGCATGTGTGTTTCTGCATGTGAGGTTAGTTTAGTATCTTTATTATGCACCCCATACCCATCCTATTGGCGGTAGTCAAAAGATTACAGAGGTACATAATTGGTCCAGGGACTGGGCCCCAAAGTTTTGATAGCTGAGCAAGTTACAGCGGTAATGAACTAGATCTTTCACAATTATGACCAAGTGAGGTAGAGTGTTTGTGTGTCTGAGAGGTGTGAGTCCTCTCAGTATGCATAGATTTTGCAAGAAAGCATTAATATAGGGTCGGTGAGCACCACGTCTCTAAGCGCTGCATTTGCCTAGCTCCCGGTCGAAGATCACTTATGATCTTCGACCTACTAAGCTCCACTTCCTTAGATCAAGATCATCCCTCATTTCCCTACCCTTACTACCTAAGACAACTCCCTCCCTTTACCTCTCCTCATAAACCATCTCCTGGACTATGGCCACTCTAGCTCCAGGTCCAAGACCACCCAACTCCACTTCCTTGGATCGAGAGTATCCTCTCTTATACTCTGGCTCCAATTACTCGGATCAAGATCCCCAAATCTATTACTAACACATGACCATGAACAACTTAGCTCCAATTCCTCAGATCGACAGCATCCTCTCACACCCCACCAAATACCTCCTGGACCCCCCTCCACCCCCCTCCACCCCCTCCACCCCCTCCACCCCCCCCTCCAAACCCCCTCCACCACCCTCCACCCCCTCCACCCCCTCCACCCCCTCCACCCCCTCCACCCCAAAATCCCCCCCCCTGTCCTTGACCGTGATCCATCACGTTGAATCACCAGACATAATGAAATATCTTAATTTTTGTCCTTATTTCAAAAAGAGAAATGTACCACCCACTAATTTCGCAAATTATTCCGCTTTTTCATAGGGACTTGTGACCCACTAAACCAAGATTATTTATGATGTTGGACCATCGCTTCCCTTACCACCCACTCTCCTCTCCCTCTCCCTCACCCTCCCTCCCCCTCCACAACCCTCCCTCTCCCCTACCCTCCCTCTCTCACCCTTCCCCTACATTCCCTCTCCCTATCCTACTCCATAACCTCCCTCTCCCCACCCTCCCTCTCTCCCACTAACCCTCTCCCCTACACTCCCTCTCTCCCCTACACTCCCTCTCTCCCCAACCTTCCCTCTCACCCACCCTCCCTCTCCTCCACCCTCCCTCATCCCCACCTTCCCTCTCCCATACCCTTCCTCTCCCCATCCTCCCTCTCTCCTACCCTACCTCATCCCTCTCAACCATAATCCAACAGGTAGGAACATCTGACATAATTTCTTACTTCTCACCTTCTTCCCTACCACCAAAACAACTTACTACCTCCACCCCCTACCACCAAAACAACTTACTCCCTCCCTCCCTCCCCTACCACCAAAACAACTTACTCCCTACCTCCCCTACCACCAAAACAACTTACTCCCTCCCTCCCTACCACCAAAACAACTTACTCCCTCCCTCCCCTACCACCTAAACAACTTACTCCCTCCCTCCCCTACCACCAAAACAACTTACTCCCTCCCTCCCCTACCATCAAAACAACTTACTCCCTCCCTCCCCTACCACCAAAACAACTTACTCCCTCCCTCCCCCTACCACCAAAACAACTTACTCATCACCCAGGCTCTAGCACCTGACCCATGACTCTCTCAAAACCCTAGATCAAGATCTTCCCTCAGATCAAGACAATCCATTCCCTTGGATCAACATTACCCTCATCTTGCTAATCCCTCCTCAAATTCCTTCGAAGGAGAAGAGGGAAAATAAATGTGTAAATTCAAGGATTATGTGGATTAAGAAGAAGAGCGATTGGTGGAATGATGATGTAAAGAGGGAGAAAAAGTTAGCATATGAGAGGTTTTTACAAAGTAGAAGTGAGGCAAGGAGGGAAGAGTATATAGAGAGAAAAAGAGAGGTTAAGAGAGTGGTGAAGCAATGTAAAAAGAGAGCAAATGAGAGAGTGGGTGAGATGTTATCAACAAATTTTGTTGAAAATAAGAAAAAGTTTTGAAGTGAGATTAATAAGTTGAGGAAGCCTAGGGAACAAATGTATTTGACAGTTAAAAATAGGAGAGGAGAGTTATTAAATGGAGAGTTAGAGGTATCGGGAAGATGGAGAGAATATTTTGAGGAGTTGTTAAATGTTGATGAAGACAGGGAAGCTGTGATTTCGTGTATAAGGCACGGAGGAATAACATCTTGTAGGAGTGTGGAAGAGCCAGTTGTGAGTGTGGGGGAAGTTCGTGAGGCAGTGGGTAGAATGAAAGGGGGTAAGGCAGCTGGGATTGATGGGATAAAGATTAAAGCAGGTGGGGATAAAGTTTTGGAGTGGTTGGTGCTATTATTTAATAAATGTATGGAAGAGGGTAAGGTACCTAGGGATTGGCAGAGAGCGTGTATAGTTCCTTTGTATAAAGGCAAATGGGACAAAAGAGAGTGCAAAAATTATAGGGGAATAAGTCTGTTGAGTATACCAGATAAAGTGTATGGTAGAGTTATTATTGAAAAAATTAAGAGTAAGACGGAGAGCAGGATAGCAGATGACCAAGGGGGCTTTAGGAAAGGTAGGGGGTGTGTAGACCAAGTGTTTACAGTGAAACATATAGGTGAACAGTATTAAGAAAAGGGTAGAGAGGTTTTTGTGGCATTTATGGATTTGGAAAAGGCGTATGATAGGGTGGATAGGAGGGCAATGTGGCAGATGTTGCAGGTGTATGGAATAGGAGGTAGGTTACTGAAAGCAGTGAAGAGCTTTTATGAGGATAGTGAGGCTCAGGTTAGAGTGTGTAGGAGAAAGGGAGATTATTTCCTAGTAAAAGTAGGCCTTAGACAAGGATGTGTGATGTCACCGTGGTTGTTCAATATATTTATAGATGGGATTGTCAAAGAAGTGAATGCGAGGGTCTTGGCAAGAGGTGTGCGGTTAAAAGATAATGAATCAAATGCAAAGAGGGAGTTGTCACAGTTGTTTTTTGCTGATGATACTGTGCTTTTGGGAGATTCTGAAGAGAAGTTGCAGAGGTTGGTGGATGAATTTGGTAGGGTATGTAAAAGAAGAAAATTGAAAGTGAATATAGGAAAGAGTAAGGTGATGAGGATAACAAAAAGATTAGGTGACGAAAGATTGGATATCAGATTGGAGGGAGAGAGTATGGAGGAGGTGAATGAATTCAGATATTTAGGAGTGGACATGTCAGCAGATGGATCTATGAAGGATTAGGTGAATCATTGAATTGATGAGTGGAAAAGGGTGAGTGGTGCACTTCAGAGTCTGTGGAGACAAAGAACTTTGTCCATGGAAGTAAAGAGAGGAATGTATGAGAGTATAGTTATACCAACACTCTTATATGGGTGTGAAGCATGGGTGATGAAGGCTGCAACGAGGAGAAGGCTGGAGGCAGTGGAGATGCCATGTCTGAGGTCAATGTGTGGTGTGAATGTAATGCAGAGAATTCAGAGTTTGGAAATTAAGAGGAGGTGCGGGATTACCAAAACTATTATCCCGAGGGCTGAGTAGGGATTGTTGAGGTGGTTCGGACATGTAGAGAGAATGGAACGAAACAGAATGAATTCGAGAGTGTATAAATCTGTGGTGGAGGGAAGGCGGGGTAGGGGTCGGCCTAGGAAAGGTTGGAGGGAGGGGGTAAAGGAACTTTTGTGTGCGAGGGGCTTGGACTTCCAGCAAGCATGTGTGAGCGTATTTGATAGGAGTGAATGGAGACAAATGGTTTTTAATACTTGACGTGCTGTTGGAGTGTGAGCAAAGTAACATTTATGAAGGGATTCAGGGAAACCGGCAGGCCGGACTTGAGTCCTGGAGATGAAAAGTACAGTGTCTGCACTCTGAAGGAGGGGTTGCAGTTTTATAACTGTAGTGTAAAGCACCCCTCTGGCAAGACAGTGATATAATGAATGATGATGAAAGTTTTTCTTTTTCGGGCCACCCTGCCTTGGTGGGAATCGGCCGATGTGTTAATAAAAAAAAATAAAAAAAGGATCCCCTTCCCTTTTAAATCCCTCTCTTACCACCTGAACGATGACCCCCTAACACTCTACATCAAGACCCCCAATCCTCCCCCTACTACACCAAGAACAATTCTTCAATTTCTTGGATCAAGAACATTCTCATACGACATCCCCTACTCCAACTAATCGGATCAAAATCACCATGCCTCCCACTACCACCTAAGATCATGCTCATTTTAACTCCACTTCTTTGGATCAAAACAGTCCTCTCATACTTAACTTCCTTGAATCAAGAACACTTTAACCTGACATCAACCTCTAAGACCCACTTTTCGCTTGGAGGAATTTGTCGTCAATTAACACCTTTATGACCCCTGACCACCTTTATGACTTCTGATCACCTTAATGACCTCTAACCACCTTTATGACCCCTGACCACCTTTATGACCCCTGACCACCTTTATGACACCTGATCACCTTAATGAGCTCTAACCACCTTTATGACCCCTGACCACCTTTATGACCCCTGACCACCTTTATGACACCTGACCATCTTTATGACCCCTGATCACCTTAATGACCTCTAACTACCTTTATGACCACTGACCACCTTTATGACCCCTGACCAACTTTATGACCCCTCATCACCTTAATGATCTCTAACCACCTTTATGACCCCTGACCACCTTTATGACCCCTGACCACCTTTATGACACCTGACCACCTTTATGAACCCTTACCACCTTTATGACCCCTGATCACATTTATGACCCCTGACCACCTTTATGACCCCTGACCACCTTTTGACCCCTGACCACCTTTATGACCCCTGACCATCTTTATGACCCCTGACCAATTTTATGACCCCTGACCACCTTTATGACCCCTGATCACCTTAATGACCTCTAACCACCTTTATGACCCCTGACCACCTTTATGACCCCTGATCACCTTTGTAACCCCTGACCACCTTTATGACCCCTGATCACGTTTATGACCTCTGACCACCTTTATGACCCCTGACCACCTTTATGACACCTGACCACCTTTATGACCTCTTACCACCTTTATGACCCGTGACGACCTTTATGACCCCTGACCACCTTTATGACCCCTGACCACCTTTATGACTCATGACAATCTTTATGACCCCTGATCACGTTCATAACCTCTTACCATCTTTAAAGCCCCTGACCACCTTTATGACCCCTGATCACCTTTATGACCCCTGATCACCTCTATGACCTCTGATCACCTTTATGACCCCTGACCACCTTTTGACCTGACTTATGCCCTGACACCTTTATGACCACTTATACCTTTAACCTTGATCATTTATGACCATACCTTTATGACACTGACCACCTTATGACCCTGACCACCTTTGACTGACACCAGCCTTACCTTTTACCTGACCACTTTATGACCCTGACACCTTATGACCATGACACCTTATGCCTGATCCCTTTATGACCACTGATCACCTTTGACCCCCACCTTCATGACCCTACCATTTACCTTTATGACCTGACCTACCCTTATGCACTGATCACCTCCCTGACCACTTTATACCTGACCTTATGACTGACACCTTTATGACCCTGACCACTTATGACCCCTGAACCTTACCTATCGTTATGACCCTGATCACCTTTATGACCTGACACTTTATGACACTGACCACCTTCAGACCTGACCACCTTTATGACCTCTGAACCTGCACTTTAGACCGTCACGTTTTACCCTGACACCTATGACACTGCTTTGACCACCTTTATGACCCTGATCACCTTTATGACCACTGACACCTTATGACCTGACCACCATGACCTGATCACCTTTATGACCTGACCTTAGACTGACCACCTTTATGACCACTGATACCTTTTGACTGACCACCTTATGATCGCTGACACCTTAGACCTGATCACCTCTATGACCCTGACCACCTTCATGACCCTGAGCACCTTATGACCTGAACCTTTTACCTACCTTAGACCACTGACCACCTTATGATGACCACTTATGACCTCACCCTTTATGACCACTGACCACCTTTATGACCGCTGATCACCTTTATGACCACTGACCACATTTATGACCGCTGATCACTTTATGACCAATGACCACTTTTATGACACCTGACCACCTTTATGACCACTGACCACCTTTATGACCGCTGACGACCTTTATGAGCACTGACCACCTTTATGACTGCTGATCACCTTTATGACCGCTGTCCACCTTTATGACCGCTGACCACCTTTATGACCACCGACCACCTTTATGACCGCTGATCACCTTTATGACCACTGACCACCTATGACCGCTGATCACCTTTATGACCGTTGATCACCTCTATGACCGCTGACCACCTTCATGACCCCTGAGCACCGTTATGACCCCTGACCACCTTTATGACCCCTGACCACCTTTATGACCACTGACCACCTTTATGGCCACTGACCACCTTTATGACCGCTGACCACTTTTATGACCACTGACCACCTTTACGATCGCTGATCACCTTTATGACCAATTACCACTTTTATGACACCTGACCACCTTTGACCATATTGTGACCTTTATGACCAATGACACCTTTATGACCTGACACCTTTATGCCTGACACCTTTAGCCTGACCACCTTTATGACCTACACCTTATGACCCTGACACCTTATGACACTTTATGACTGACCACCTTTATGACCCGCACTTATGCCCTACACCTTGACCTGACCACTTTATGACACTACCACTTAGATCCTACACCTTATGACCATAACTTATGACCCTGACCACCTTTATGACACTGACACCTTTATGACCCTGACCACCTTTATGACCATGACCACTATGAATACCACCTTTATACCCTGACACCTTGACCTGACACCTTATGACCCTGACACTTATACCGAACTTATGACCTGACACCTTATACCTGATTATACTCTACTTTAATGGCATGACACTTTATGTACCTATACACTTTAATTATACTGAACCATTTAGACATGATAACAGTTTATAAGTTATAATCTAACAACATGAATACATTCTGTAAATAACCTTTCCTTATTATGTATTGCACTGACGTGTATACAGTTTAACACCATGTATAACAGTATACACGATGTATAACAGTTATACACTGTAAACAGTTATCACATGATAACAGTTTACACGATGCAGAAAGTTATACACGATGTATAACGTTTACACATGTATAACAGTTATACACGATGCAGAACAGTTATACACGATGCAGAAAAGTTATACACGATGTATAACAGTTATACACGATGCAGAACAGCTATACACCATGTATAACAGTTATACACGATGTACAACAGTCATACATCATGTATAACAGTCATACACGATGTATAACAGTCATACACGATGTATAACAGTCATACACGATGTATAACAGTTATACACGATGTATAACAGTCATACACGATGTATAATAGTCTATAAATGAATACATGTTATACGATGTATAACAGTCATACACGATGTATAACAGTCATACACGATGTATAACAGTTATACACGATGCAGAACAGTTATACACGATGAAGAACAGTTAAACACGATGTATAACAGTTATACACGATGTATAACTTGTAAATGATGTATAACAGTTGTACACCATGCATAACAGTTATACACGATGTATAACAGTCATAGACGATGAATAACAGTTATAAACTATGCATAACAGTTATGCACGATGTATAAGAGTTATACACGATGCAGAACAGTTATACACAGTGTATAACTTATACATGATGTATAAAAGTTATACACCTTGTATAACAGTTATGCACGAGGTATAACAGTCATACACGATGAATAACAGTTATACACGATGTATAATACTTATACACGATGTATAACAGTTATAAATGATGTAGCACAGTTATACACTATGTATAACAGTCATACATCATGCATAACGGTTATACACGAAATATAACAGTCATACCCGATGAATAACAGATATACACGATGTGTAATAGTTATACACGGTGTATAACAGTTATACATGATGAATAGCAGTTATACACGATGTATAACAGTCATACACGATGTATAACAGTCATACACGATGTATAATAGTCCTACACGATGAATAACAGTTATACACGATGTATAACAGTCATACACGATGTATAACAGTTATACACGATGTATAAATTCACGATGTATAACAGTTATGCACAATGTATAACAGTCATATACGATGTACAACAGTTATACACGATGCAGAACAGTTATACATAATGTATAACAGTTGTACACTTTGTATAACAGTTATACACGATGTATAACAGTTATACATGATGTATAAGTTATACACGATGTATAAAAGTTGTACACGATGTATAACAGTTATACACGATGTATAACAGTTATACGCGATGTATAACAGTTATACACGATGAATAACTTATACATGATGTAAAACAGTTGAACACCATGTATAACAGTTATACACGATGTATAACAGTTATACATGATGTATAACAGTCATATGCGATGTATAACAGTTATACACGATGAATAACTTATACATGATGTATAATAGTTATACACGTTGTATAACAATTGTACACGATGTATAACAGTCATAAACGATGTATAACAGACATACAATATGTATAACAGTTATACACGATGTATAACAGTTATACACGATGTATAACAGTATACATAATGTATAACATTTATACACGATGTATAACTGTCATACACGATGTATAACAGTCATGCACAATGTATAACAGTCATACACGATGCATAACAGTCATACACGATGTATAACAGTTATACACGATGTATAACAGTTATACATAATGTATAACAGTTATACCTTGAGTCTACCTTGAGAGAATTCCAAGGGTCAACGCCCCCGCGGCCCGGTCCGTGACCAGGCCTCCTGTTGGACCAGAGCCTGATCAACCAGGCTGTTACTGCTGGCCGCACGCAGTCCAACGTACGAACCACAGCCCGGCTGGTCAGGTACCGACTTTAGGTGCCTGTCCAGTGCCTGCTTTAAGACAGCCAGGGGTTTGTTGGTAATCCCTCTGATGTATGCTGGTAGGCAGTTGAACAATCTTGGGCCCCTGACACTTATTGTGTTCTCCCTCAACGTGCTAGTGGCACCCCTGCTCTTCATTGGGGGGATGTTACATCGCCTGCCGAGTCTTTTGCTTTCGTAGGGAGTGATTTTTGTGTGCAAGTTTGGTACTAAGCCCTCGAGAATTTTCCATGTGTATATAATTATGTATCTCTCCCGCCTGCGTTCTAGAGAGTACAGGTTTAGGAACTTCAAGCGTTCCCAGTAGTTGAGGTGGTTTATCGCACTTATGCGTGCGGTGAAGGTTCTCTGCACATTTTCAAGGTCAGCAATTTCACCCGCCTTGAAAGGTGCCGTTAGTGTGCCTCAATATTCCAGCCTAGATAGAACAAGCGATCTGTAAAGTGTCAACATGGGCTTGGCATCCCTGGTTTTGAAGGTTCTCATTATCCATCCTGTCATTTTTCGAGCAGATGCAATTGCTACTTTGTTATGGTCCTTGAAGGTGAGATCCTCTGACATGATCACTCCCACGTCTTTGACATTAGTTTTTCGCTCTATTGTGTGGTTGGAATTAGTTTTGTACTCCGATGAGATTTTAATTTCTTCACGTTTTCCGTATCTGAGTAATTGAAATTTCTCATCATTGAACTTCATATTGTTTTCTGCAGCCCATTTAAAGATTTGGTTTATGTCTGCTTGGAGTCTTGCAGTGTCTTCAACGGTGGACACTGTCATACAGATTCGGGTGTCATCTGCAAAGGAAGACACAGCACTGTGGCTTATATCCCTGTCAATGTCTGATATGAGGATGATGAATAGGATGGGAGCAAGTACTGTGCCTTGTGGAACAGAGCTTTTCACAGTAGCTGCCTCAGACTTTACTCTGTTGACTACTACTCTTTGTGTTCTACATGTTAGGAAATTATAGATCCATCTACCAACTTTTCCTGTTATTCCTTTATCACGCATTTTGTGTGCTATTACACCATGGTCACACTTGTCAAAGGCTTTTGCAAAATCTGTGTATATACCATCTGCATTCTGTTTATCTTCTAGAGCATCCAGGACCTTGTCGTAGTGGTCCAGTAGTTGGGACAGACAGGAGCGGCCTGCTCTAAACTTATGCTGTTCTGGGTTGTGCAATTGATGGGTATCAAGATGGGTGGCGATCTTGCTTCTTAGAACCCTTTCAAAGATTTTTATGATATGGGACGTTAGCGCAATTGGTCTGTAGTTCTTTGCTATTGCTTTACTGCCGCCTTTGTGGAGTGGGGCTATGTCTGTTGTTTTTAGTAACTGCGGGACGATCCCAGTGTCCATGTTCCCTCTCCATAAGATGTTAAAAGCACGTGATAGCCCCTATCACGGAGTTCCATGAGTCTGGGCCTGGAGCGGAATGCATGGGCATGTCATTTATTGCCTTTTCGAAGTCATTTGGCGTCGTGGTGATGTCAGAAAGACAAGCGTCTGTCAAATTTTGTGGCACTCTCATAAAAAATTCATTTAGGTTTTCGATTTTCAGTCTGGTTAGTGGCTCGCTAAAAACTCGACCAATGCTTACCTGCCCGGGGGCGGGAGATAGATGGAGGCAGAGTCTGCAGCCGGCGAGGGGATCGGCCCCGGCTCCGGCGCACGCGCCACTGAAAGGTGCGCACGCCGGGCCTGTCACTTTCATTACGCCTTTGGGTTTAGTGCGCCCACTGACTCGCACACATGTTAGACTCCTTGGTCCACTCCTGATGTATAAAAGTCATACACGATGGATAATAGTAATACACGATGAATCGATGAATAACAGTTATACACGATGTATAACAATCATACATGATGTATAACAGTTATACAAGATGTATAACAGTCATAGACGATGTATAACAGTTATACACTATGCATACCAGTTATACACGATGTATAACAGCTATGCTCTACAAGTAACTCTCTGATTTTTAATCTTCCTTTTATTAAATGTAACTCTCTTCTACTCAGTTTTATCTATAAATTTAATAAATAAACACCCACACTCTTATGCCTCAGATCAAGATCCCCCCTACTCCCTCCCTCCCCTTATTATCCATATCATACACCCGATATTACTCAAAATTTTATTAAACATCACAAGGTGAAACCTTTATCTTCCAAAATCCTTCACAATAACGGGTTTCAGATGTAAACATTCAGAAAAAATAACTCATGTGCTCCAAGTCGTTAAATCAAGAACCCTCCCAAAATCCTTTATTTTTTCATTAAATCTTTATAGAAGATTTAAACCCTTGTTGGGGTATTTCACTAATTTACATTAAAATTTTAAAGAATCTTTAAATCTAGAATTAGGAAAAAAACACCAAGATTTAATGAGATTGTATTACCTCATAAGTAGTGATCCACATAGTATTTCGTTGATTTACAACTCTTGATCGAATCTCCTTAAAGGAGGGTTCAATAATTTGTATTCAAATTTCTAAAATTCGTAATGTTAGTGACTTCGATGCCCCCAAAAGTACAAATCCAACCAATTTCATTGTGAGGGAAAAGTTCAATAAATATGAGTAGAAGTATGAAGGAGTTGGAGGCAGTATGAAGGAGTGGTGGAGGCAGTATGAAGGAGTGATGGAGGCAGTATGAAGGAGTGGTGGAGGCAGTATGAAGGAGTGGTGGAGGCAGTATGAAGGAGTGGTGGAGGCAGTATGAAGGAGTGGTGGAGGCAGTATGAAGGAGTTGTGGAGGCAGTATGAAGGAGTGATGGAGGCAGTATGAAGGAGTGGTGGAGGCAGTATGAAGGAGTGGTGGAGGCAGTATGAAGGAGTGGTGGAGGCAGTATGAAGGAGTGGTGGAGGCAGTATGAAGGAGTGGTGGAGGCAGTATGAAGGAGTTGTGGAGGCAGTATGAAGGAGTTGTGGAGGCAGTATGAAGGAGTGGTGGAGGCAGTATGAAGGAGTGGTGGAGGCAGTATGAAGGAGTGGTGGAGGCAGTATGACTGTTCTTAAAGGTGTGTGTGCATCATTATCATCACCTCCCCCCCCCTCCCATTCTCCACACAGTGGAAGTTGAAAAGTGATCCTTACTGAGGGAGACTCTCACTTGGCTTCCTGCTCTCATCTAGTCTGTATGGAATTCCACTCTGGTTATTTGTTAAATGTTTGGCTTTCAATTTAAGTTGTACAAGAATTCTACTCTTGTTTGGTAGATTTTGTGACTTTTCAGTTTTTAACCGGACTTTACTATTACGATGTTAACGTAATTTTCATTTCTCACCTGTTCTTTTAAGGCCTTTATCCTATCATATGAGTGTCTGCTTATCTGGTTTGTAATTTGTTTTTCCCAGCCTTGAGTGTGTGGATGGGATCAAACGACACGAAGCGAGACAAGAAGAGCTGCATAATCTGAGATCTGACACCAATAATTCTGTCATTTAGAGAACTCGGCTGTTTCTCTACTTTTGTGCAGGTAGATACTGCTTCAATGTCCTTAGTCTGAGAATCCTGCTGTTCTATCTCGGCGCAGGTCAACAATCTCTTCAAAGTCCTCATACCACCAGGACTGAGCTGCTATTTCTACAATATTCTACATTGAGGAACTTGGCATTTTCTGTATACCTCTGTTGCCTGTCTCCAGATGTCTACCACTGCCGGCAGCCAACTTCCTTAATTAAGCTGTGAGTATCTTCATTAGCTTTGGAGCAGAACTTCACAATAGTCACGATCACCTGTGTCCACACAGCGCTATCACTGGCTTTCCTTTCCACTACAGCTATTCCTGTGCGTCTTGTCATACCAACGTCAAATTCACAAAACCATCACTCTGTACATATTAGGCTTGCTTCATTTGATTTATTTATGTATTTAATTTTTCCATCATTTGTTTCAGTTAGGACGAGTTCATATTTAATCGTTTAATATTTCTGAGTTTTTGCTTTTATTTAATAAATTGTTTATCCTATTTTGTTAATATTTACTTTTCTATGTTTTCTTTTCATAAGGAAAGAAAACAGAAAAGGGTTTGAAGGGGTCCTTACACCTTCACATCTGTTGACATTGCCAGGATTCAAGCTACGTGTATGGAACGCCATCTGAACCTCAACACTGAAGCCGCATTGTGAAGATCGAAGCAACAGAACAGGTATTATAATAGTTATGAGTGTCACTTTTGTTTTGAGCTTGCAGGAATTTGGTGGATTAAGCTCTAAGGACCCAAGGTTCTCCTTTGATAAACTTCTACATTGAGCTCTATTTATTATATGAAGGGAACTGTTGTAGGACACTCTTGATTAGTTAGTGGGAAGGGAGGAGGGACAAAGGACCCCATTCTACTTACAGTTTGATCGGAGCAGGAATAGAACCCTTCGTTTTCTTTAATATACGTTCAATTTTCCCTGGTAGTTTAAGTTTATTTTGTGAACTTGGAAGAACATCAGTTTTGGATGACCACCGGAAGCAATCTGGGAATAACAGGTAAAAAAATTGAATCTTTTATAGCTGCTAAGATTCAAGAAAGAAAAAATGAAAGAAAGAGAGAAGAAAGAATAGAGAAGAGAGAGAGAGAGAGAGAGAGAGAGAGAGAGAGAGAGAGAGAGAGAGAGAGAGAGAGAGAGAGAGAGAGAGAGAGAGAGAGAGAGAGAGAGAGAGAGAGAGAGAGAGAGAAGAAAAAGAAAAAGAAAGGGAACATGAGGAAAGAGCTAGAGTACGAGAAGAGAGCGTGATCTAAGAGAGTGATCATGAGTTGGAAAATAAGAAATTAGCATTCACACAACATAAAATAGAAGAAGGCATACTGGAACAGCACCCAGATAATTCAAGTATGCCTACGCCTAACTTACCTTCCTTCACAGAGGGTGGTGATATAACGTCTTACCTTATTAGGTTTGATACCACCGCTACCCTCTGTGACTGGCCCTCTGATACCAGGGCTACCAGGTTAGGCATGTTATTTTCTGGGACAGCTTTAACTATATATGCTACTTTATTACCAGAGATCATCTGCAATTATAATTTGCTTAAAAAGCCATCCTGAAAGCATACCAGAAGACCCCGAATTCCCATAGAAAGGATTTCAGGTATGCCATGTTAAAGCCGGGCCAGAATTTTCAGCAATTTTAGATTACATTCTTTTGTCTGTTCGACTTCTGGATTGAGAGCACCGGAATTGATCGGGATTATGAATCTTAGATTTCATGGTTGCCGACCAGTTCCTGTTGGCTCTTTCCCACCAGATTCGAACTTTCGTCAGAGAACGTAATCTGATTAAACCTGATAGTTTCCTGATGCCGCTGATATATACGTTGTGGCTCACAGTTCATATAAAGACCTAATGGGATCGAAACCTAAGGGTTCACCTGAATTTAAGGAAAAGAAGCCTCCAATTGAAAGCAGACATCCTTTATTCCCATATGTTATTTATGAGGTGAAAAAGGACATAAACGTCCAGATTGTCCTAAGACACAAAAAAGTGGGTAGGTGCTTTATGCATTGTAATGACAAGGCAGCATTCTGCTCGGGAACGGTTAATGGAATCAATGTATCAACTATATTACGTGACACGGGATGTACGTACATAGTAATTTTCAACAAACTATTCCCTGACCTTAAAACCACTCAGGCCTCTGCTATCTTTTCAGACTATCTGGGCCATACGGACACTTTCCCTACAATGGTTTGATCGATGCTGTACTTGCCCCCATCACTTATTGCTCTGTACTGATAGGTAATGTAAAAGGTGCCATTCTTCCGTCTGAGGTTGACCTTACTTCACCATCAGTGGACAAAAGTATTTCAGCTCCTCTCTCGTCAAGGTTTGAAGGTCCCTTAGACAGTTCTGTTCCAGAAATACCAGTATTCATTTGAAGGTGGAACCAGATGTTGTTGCCCTCAAAAGTGATGAAGCAGGACCACCTGTTCACTTGTCAAATGAGAATGAAGATATCTCATCCAACACTATAAATGTCTTGACTAGGTCACAGACCAAAGCCCAGACATCTTCTGTAGTTCATCCTTTGATTTTTCCAGACTTCCAACCTCTGGGAATATCCAAGTATGACTTTGTCAATTTGTAATGTAATTGCCAGTCACTTCAGAATTGCCATAAATTGGCTATAGAGAAGAATGTTTTCCAAAGGAAAAATATTAAGTATAAATTTAAAAATATTAAGTCTCTTATATAAATCTGTTGTGTTTAAAACCAATTCAGATGATATAGACTATTCCATCTTAGTTGTTCAGAGCCAATGCAGGGAGATCGTTCTTAAAATGGCCCATGAACTATCAGTTGCAGGACATTTTTGTCATACATCGTAAAACTTGGAATAAAATTAGACTTATATTTTGGGCCTGGAATGTCTTCTGATGTATTGCAGTATAATGTATATAATGGATGTGAGTTCAGTTATGGTAATGGTGCCAGATTTCATTTTGTTTGTGATAAATGCATTTTGGCACAGTTACCCTTTAGCAGTGATGACATTGATTTACCTAATTTTAATACAAATGACCTCTTGCCATATATTGATGATTATGATTGTTTTATGAAAACAGTTCTTCACTTTATTCATGTCAACGCGAGATCACTTTTTTTCCAAAATTGGTAGATATTAGGATTCTAGGTCGGCAGTTATATCCATCTCTGAATCCTGGTTGGATGATACTGTGACTGACGACGAGGTCAGAATAGGTTACAATATAAAACGCTTAGATAGGAATAGAAAAGGTGGTGGGGTATGTGACTACATAGGAAATGACATCCTACAACCCAAGACCTGATTTGAATAACAATAATCTGGAGATTGTATGGTTTGAAGTGTTGCTTCTCAAAACCAAACCCATCTTGGTAGGAACTAGTTATCGCCCTTCCACCCATGACCAGTTCTTAGAAGACTTTTCGAGAGTCTGGTCCGGAATTGATAACAATTGCGAAGCAAAATAATGGGCTATGTAAAAGGTATGAGCAAATTCTAGGTTTAAATGGTTACACTCAACTAATTAATCCACTAACCCGGATCATGCAGTTATCAGCCACCTTAATTGACCACATACTTTGTAACCATCCTGAGAACATTAGTCAGTCAGGCGTCGTTACCACATGTCTTAGTGATCATCTCATCAGGAAAATTATTAGTGAACGGATAGGCCTACACAGCTCAATAAGAATGAGGTCAATTATAAACTACAGTAAAGAAACACTGGTAAACAGGCTACAAAATTGTGACTGGTCAGTGATAACAAGTTGCAGGACGTAAATGATAATATTGCACCAGTTAAAGAGGTTAAGATTAAACGAAGAACTGAACCCTGGATGACTACTGAGATATTAGATAATATGAAATTCAGAGACCATTTGATAAAAAGATTTAAGGAAAACAGACAGGATATTGCAGCGCTAAATGAATTCCAAAGGGTGAGGAACAGAGTGCAGAGGCTTGTAAAACGAAAAAAGGTAGGCACTATTGCTCAAATATCAGAGAGTACAAGAATAACCCCAGAAAGCTCTGGCAACAATTAAAACAGTCGGGGGATAGCCATAAACCCGTAGATAGATCAAGCATAAATATCGATAACGAGGTATGCCACGAAACAAATGAAGTGGCAAATTGTTTTAATTCGTACTACACAACTGTCGCATCAACACTAGTAAGTGAACTACCGTCTGCATCAAATACCTTTAACACAGACTCTGATAAGTTTAAAACATACTATACCAATAAAGGGGTAACTCCAAACAGTTGTCAACTAGTAAGTGTATCTCATGACTTCGTGCAAAAAGAACTAAACAGGTTAAACCCACCTAAGAGCACCGCCTAAGTTCCTAAAAGCTGGTGCTTCTGAATTTCCACACTCAGTGGCCAGGCTTCAAACACTTTTTGTTGTACAGCAGTAAATGAATTGAACAGACTGCCTGCACATATCAGAGAGGAGAATGATTTTTTATGTTTTTAGTTAATACGCATGTAAATATAAATAACCCAGTTTCTTTATTCCAAGTATATCTCCTTTATAGTATAATAATAATATGTTATTATTACAACCTCAGGTTCAATGGCCTGTTATCCTGAGTGTAAAAGGTAACTTGGAGCAAAGAAACACAGTAGAAAATGCTTTGAATTTGTATTTCCTTCACCAAGCAATTATGATTATATAAGATTTTGTATTTTCCTTCACCAAGTATATTATAAGGCTTTGTACAGATATGTACACTATTTACAGAGAGAGTAGAATTAGTGCACGCCATGGTATTTAAGGCAAAACAGCAGCCAATAGACAGAGACAACCGTACAACAACCAGCTCAATGCAGGAATGACAATGACAAATTTGCGAGTGGTAACCACATCACCTTTGCCATTGTCAGACCCGCATTATGATTGGCTGAACCCAGTCGTTGATTTGATGATTGGGCCCCATCGCCAAACCCTTAACGATGGTTCACTGGTTGGAGGGGAGCCTATGTGGGTGTGTTTAACATTCTCCGAATAAAGGGTACATACTCTTTGCATGCGACACCCCCACCCCAAGAGGGCTCAGGACTAGGCTTCCACCTCAAATGGGTAGAGTGCCGCCATGGCACATTACAATAATGGGACTGCCTTTCCCCTCAACCATCCCACTCATTAGATAAAGCTAAACTTTTCTCGATACATAAAGTCCGGCTTTAAACTTAAGAGTGAGACAGCAGACGGTAGGGCTAACGTAGGTCCAAGATACCTGCGGTCGGTAGCAGGTTATCCCCTCCCTAAAAAAAAAAAAACCACTAGGGGAAAAAAAAGAGCTGGTTCCACCCAAAGTCCCTAACACATCCTAACTAAATGCAATGACTCCTAGATAACACATCTGCCAGCATATTATTTTTGCCAGGGATGTGTTTTATAAACAATTGGTAGGGTTGCAGCCGAATACTCCAACGCATGAGTCTGATATGCCATAGTTTCAGTTTGTAGTTTACTCCTTATAATACCACGCAGCTGAGCAGCAGTAAGGGTGCTCTGTTATTCAACGAGAGAGAGTTTGGGCAACTTTAGTAGAGTGAACTCAGACACTAATCGTCTGACTCGAATAGGTGGCATTAACCCCAACTTAACATGCTGTAGAGCTATGCACGGTACGATTGCAGTATACTCATATGATAGCAAAACTGACACGCAATAGCAAAGCCAATATGCACATACAATAGCAAAGCTGACATGCAATAGCAAACCAAATTGCAGAATACTCACACAAATAGCAAGGCTGACCGTAGCGAAGTGAATGCAAAGATGACACACAAAATTTGTGAAGCGTTGGCAAAGCGTAAGCATTGCCAGATAGCAAGCTATCTAGATACAAGACTAGCTCCTGCTCCAACTTAAACTCTAGGCTCAACTCCTGCTCTAAGTCTCCAAGTTCAGCTCCTGGACAGGCTACCCATATTACAACCTCAGGCTCAATGGCCTGTTATCCTGAGTGTAAAAGGGAGCTTGGAGCAAAGAAACACAGTAGAAAATGCTTTGAATTTGTATTTCATTCACCAATCAATTATGATTATATAAGATTTTGTATTTTCCTTCACCAAGTATATTATAAGGCTTTGTACAGATATGTACACTATTTACAGAGAGAGTAGAATTAATGCACACCACGTTATTCAAGGCAAAATAGCAGCCAATAGACAGAGACAACCGTACAACAACCAGCTCAATGCAGGAATGACAATGACAAATTTGCGAGTGGTAACCACATCACCTGAACCGAGTCGTTGATTT
Organism: Cherax destructor; assembly: GCA_009830355.1. NCBI lineage: Eukaryota > Metazoa > Arthropoda > Malacostraca > Decapoda > Parastacidae > Cherax > Cherax destructor. Next base: position 63,703 of record WNWK01006560.1, read on the forward strand.
GATGAGGGGGGCCCCATCACCAAACCCTTAACGATGGTTCGCTGGTTGGAGGGGAGCCTATGTGGGTGTGTTTAACATGCTCCGAATAAAGGGTACGTACTCTTTGCATGCAACAATTATCTTCTTTATGGTATAATAAGATATTATATTCTTTATAGTTTAATAATAAGATATTATCTCCTTTATAGTATAAAAATAAGATATTGTCTCTTTTATAGTAAAATAAGATATTATCTCCTTTATAGTAAAATAATAAGGTAATAAAAGGACCCCAATTGAAATTAGTCACTCTGATTTTTTTGGGTAATTCTAGGTTCTCTATACATATGCTGCTATGCATAATAATATATGTAACTGTATTTGTGTATACCTGTATAAACTTACTTACCTACTTAATCATGTAAAGTGTGCCAGTTTTCATCCTCCCGAGCTATCCGGTGGGTACCTATGGTCAAAATGCCTATCTTTACGGTTTCGTTTGAAAGGGTGGTTAATGACATTGTTGGTCCTTTATCCCCACTTTCATCTAAATGACATTGATACATTCTAACAATACTAGACTATGCTTGGACTTTCCCAGAATCCTTACCCCTAAAATCCGTAACAACTATAGAGGTTGCTGAAGCCCTTTTGTCCATCTTTTCCAGGGTTGGCATCCCTATAGAGATTTTTGGCAGACCGTGGAACACAGTTCACCTCGGATCTGATGTAACAACTCTACCAACTTCTGTGAGTGAAACTTCTTTTCACCACACCATATCATCACAGCTGCAACGGGAGGATTGAGCGCCAGCACTCTATTCTTAAGTCCATTTTAAAGAAGCTGTGCTACCTTAAACCTAAGGACTAGTACCGTTATCTACCCTGTGCTTTGTTTGCTATGATGGAAGTTCCCAGTGACTCTTTAGGGTTCTCACCCTTGGAACTTCTCTATGGAAGACAGGCCAGAAGTCCGTTGTCCATCCTTCATTAGTTGTGGGCTAATAAGAAGGGAAATGCTGAGGTTCAGTCTTATCAGTTTCTCCTTGATCTAAGATCTAAACTTGGAGACCTCTGACATAGTTGCTAAAAATATAAGTTTATCTATGGACCAATATAAAACCCTATTTAAACACTAAAAGTCAGCGGAGAAGTTAAAGTAGGGGATGAAGTTCCAGTATTGCCAGTAAAATCAAATAATTTATTAGTAACTTGGAAAGGTCCCTATAAAGTTTTGAAGATTGTGGGAAGGTTGATTACCTCATTGAGGTCAAGGGTAAACCCAAGCTGTATCATATAAACATTCTTTAGAAATATTGCATATATTAACTGTGTTAATAAATCTGATTTAGTTTTTCCACATCAACAGGATACAGAAGTTGAAGACTGCAATGTGTGCATAACTGACTCGACTAGTTTGGAAGATGTCTAGGAACTACATGAGGTGGTGACTTTAGAACACTCTGTTACCACCTCCGTGAATATCAATGAGTCTTTAGATAATAAGAAAAGAGAACTACTGAAACAGTCGTTCCCCAGCCTTGGTGGTGAACGGATGTGCGTGCAGAGCTCCCTGGTGGTGGAGTCAGTGAACTTTAATTTTCCACAAGATGGCGGATGGATTCCAGCGACGTGTACATACTGTATGCATTGATTTGCTGCAGGGAACGGTGTATCCCAGCAATGCCGACGTTCTCTTGCCCTTAATTTTGAGAGACACTTATGGGATATCGACAGAGGATATTTACGGGATCTCCTTGAATGGAGCTGCCCGGTCTTTTGTCAAGTTTGCATCTGGCAGTGTCTACAATGGAATCGTCGACAGGTATCAGGGGAAGAGCATCGTAATCAACACAAACTTGGAGGTACGTCTTCGGGATGCGTTGGCGCACTACTTGTGGATACGGATTAAGAATATTCCATTTGAAGTAGATGAGGTAGACATCAGACAGGTGTTTTGCCAGTATGGGGTCATCCATGCCACCACCGTAGGGAGATGGGCCCATGGGCCATATGCAGGTATGCCGGAGAGGTCGTTCTCCCTCAAAATAACCCTGAGGTGGCAAATACCATCATTTGTTGTGATGGAGGCATTCCGTACCCAGGTTTACGTGACGTATGCAGGGCAGCAGAGGACGTGTCATCTGTGCGGTGGCCTGGGGCATATGGCAGCAATGTGTGATCAGCGATGGGGTCCATACAATGGGACTCGAGGAGAGGATAACGTGCGGACAGAGCCAGGTGTCTGAGAGGAACAGGTGCCATTGGCGACACCTGTGGTAGCAGACATAATGGTGAATGCTGCGGAAACTGGTAAATGGAATGATGCTGTTGACGCGAGTGAGGAGGAGGGCGTTTTGACATTGCCCCAGGAGTCTCCGAGTGAGATTATGGAGGCGGCAGGAGTCAACTTTGAGGAAAGTCCTCTGGAGAAGGGGAATGAGTTCCCAGGCCCCAGTCTTGAGGACCTGAGGAGGATTCTGGATAGTCCATTGCTGGGAGAGTTGCAGAGTACGGTAGTGGAACCGGATGGAGATGTAGAGAGTCAGGGGGGTGTGGGTGTTGATGGTGCTGAAGTTGTCAACTGCAGGTCGGTGGTTGTTGCAGAAGTGGAGGTGCATAGGTCTCCAGGGGAGGGGGTCATGGAGTTTGAGAGTGAGTCACATAAGAGGCCAAGTGGTGAGGCTGACGACGATGTGATTACACCAGGACAGGGGTCCAGTAAAAAGACCTGGGTGGACATAGCTAAGGGAGGGAAAGGGGGATCCAAGGAAAAAGGTGGAGGTAGGAATGGAAAGGAGAGCCGAGGGTTTGGTGGTACTTTCAAGACTGTGGCGCCAGGATTCATGAGGCCGAGAGGGAAACCCCCATTGCAGCATTCAAGTGTTTGAATATGAACGTCAATGGCCTCCGAGCGGAGGTTAAGAGGAAATGGGCGGAGGTAACACTGAGACGTATGAATGCAGACGAATGCTTCCTACAGAAGCATAATTATAGGTGTGGAAGGGAATTAATGTTGAAAGGTTATATACAGGAAGTTCTGGGCATTTAAAGGGATGGGTGATGGTGGGGGTACGGGAGACCAGCCCTTTTCATCTGATAACATGGGAGGAGGGGGAGGGGGTAGAATTGTTAGGGTGGAAGGTGAGTGGGGGGATATTCAGGTGTGTTTTGTTGGGGTGTACATGCCGGTGTGTAATGATCGTAGGGTTAAGGAGGATTTTGTTCGAAATGATTTAGTATATGCCTTAAGGGGCCTTCCTATGGTTACTATTGTAGCAGGTGATTGGAATTGTATAATTAGAGGGAAGGATGTCGAGCCTAGAGGGGCGGGATGTATGTTGGGTGCCTTAAGGGAGGTTTTGGGGGCGATGGGAGTGGTGGATGTGGTAAGGGGTGGGGGGTGGAACGTGGAACACACCTATGTACGGAGAGGATACGCGGCACTGCTCGATCGGGTTTATGTAACACAGGATATACAGGTGGGCAGTGTAACCTGTGTGGAGATGGGTTTTTCAGATCATAGAGGTGTTTTGGTTGAGTTAGGATGGGAGGGTGCGGTTAAGATTTATCCTAGTTACTGGAAATTAAATGTGCGTTTGCTGCAGGTTGAGGGACATTCATGAGGTTTTTGAGGAATGGTGGGGAAGATTTTGGGGTGGGGATAATGGTATTGAGGATGTTGGGAAATAGTGGAATACACGAGCGAAGGTGGCAATAAGAGGATTTTAAATGCGGATGGGGTCTGAGGATGGGAAGTTGAGGTATGGGAAGCAGAGGTATTTGGAGGAGCAGTTGCGGGAGTGTTATAAGGGTTGGGGAAAGTGCCCACGGGATGAGATCGATGATCTGCGGGGCCAATTAAGGGAGATTCAAAATGAAAATTTTCATGCCATTAGGGTTAGAGGGGGGTTGTAGGATGCTTTATGGGGGGATAAACCCTCAGCTATGGTTTTGCATAAATTTCGGGAACGACGGAAGGGCATGACAATTATGTCCTTAACGGTGGATGAGGACTTAGATGGGTATAGGAGTGGCCAGGTGGTACGTACCACTAAGGGCATGAGTTGCTATACAGATAAATGGTTTCAGAGAAAGTTGCAGAAGGGGTTTTATAATCAGGAGGCATGTGTATTGTATTGTTTTAGGTAGCATCTTAGAGAGGATTAGTCAGGAGGACAGGAAAGGTTTGGAGGGACGTATTACTGAGGAAGAGGTATGGCAGGCGGTGCAGGGGCAGAAACATGGGAAGACTTCGGGTTTGGACGGGATTTCGGGCGACTTCTATGTGACTCATTGGGAGGTTTTGCGAGAGGTATTGGTGAGGGTTTTCAATGGTATGAAGTCAATGGGAAGTATGAGTGAAGAGCAGCGAACAGGGATAGTGGTTTTAGTACCCAAGGGTCGGGGTTGCGGGACATTAAAGGGATATAGAGCGATAACTTTACTCTGTGCTGACTATAAGATTTTCGCACGTATTTTGGTGAATCTTATGAAGAAGGTATTAAATAATATTTTAGAGGGAGGGTAGTACAGAGTTCCTGGACGTAGTATGAGGGAGGGGCACCATAGGATAAAAGGGTTTGTTGAAGGTAGGGAGGGGGGGGGAGTCGTGGGGTTGGATTGGGAAACTGCCTATGACAGCGTGAATAAGGAGATGTTGCAGGGCATATATTGAAACAGGGGTTCAGGGAGGAGGTAGTGGGGTGGGTAGGGAGGCTTTATGGCAGGGCACAGGTGAGAGTGCAGGTGAATGGGAGGGTGGGGACTGTGGTGGGCATGGGACGGGGGCTGCGACAGGGGTGTCCTTTGTCGCAGCTCCTGTTCGCATGTCTGTAAGATCCCTTCTATAGATTGGTGCAGGAGGGTGTAAGAGAGGTGTGAGGGGACCAGGAATGTGCCCCGGGTATCGTCGGGTATGTTGATGACACCACTATCTTGGTGGGAAGCTTAGAGGGGCTGGGGACTGTGAACAAGATGATTGAGATTTTTGGTTGGCTACTGGGATGAGTGCAAATAGGGCAAAATGTTAGAGGTGGGAACTTGGGAGGGAGGGGCGTTGGGACGGAGGTTTGGATGGAATACAGTGGATAGGATAAAAAATTGTGGTGTTGTTTTTTGTAATGTGCCGCAAGTTGCACTGGAGTTTAACTCTTCTGCGGTGGTAGAGGCAGCTGTGGGTAGGATGGCGAGATGGAGGCCGGGGGAGATAACTCTTTTGCAAAGGGTCATTGTGGTCAATGCATTAGTTTACAGTAAGTTGTGGTTCGTAGCTGAGGTCTATCCTCTCATGGAGAAGGATATTCGGCGGCTGCAAAAGAGGGTTTTGCATTTTATTTGGGTTATGGAAGGCATTGGTTGCCGGAGGGGGTGGTTATGACTAGGGTGGCAAGAGGAGGTATGGGATTGATACCTCTGAGGAGGCGATTGATGGGGATTCACGTGAGGCAGGAATTTTTGGCGAGGGGAAGGAGGGGGGGAGAGTGGACAGGGTTATGAGGAAGTGCCGGCGGTGGTGGCATGGTAAGGATCTTCAGGTTTGTGAGGCACTCTTGCGACATCTTATAGTTGTCTCGGAACCGCAGAAAATGCGGGTTAAGGTGCTTGATAGGGATGAAACTGGTGAGTTGGAGATACAGGGGGCGGCAGCTTATCCAAAGTATGATTGGGGGGCTACATGGTTTTTGTTAAAAAGTGTAAAATTGCTGGCCAGGGTGCGGGAAACGGGTGTTTAGGTTTCTGCATAATATATTGGCATCCAGAGCTCAACTTTTCGTTATGGGTCAGATAAAGGATGGGCTCTGCCAGTGCTGTGGGGTTTTAGAAACGGCTTTTCATGTCGTATATTTTTGTGAGGATTTTGCTAGGGTTCGAGAGTGGTTCGGTGGGATAATCAGGGAGGTGGGGGGAGGGGGTTTGTCTGTGTTAAGAGTTCTAAGTTTAGATGTTGTGGGTAGTTCCGGGGGGTGTTAGGCGTGCGGTTATGTATCTGGTTTTGGATTATGTCTTTGTAACATGGGGTATGAGGGAGGTTCGGGGCGAGGGGAGAATCCGGGCTCTTGCAGCACGGTTTTTTAGAATAAAATGCAGGAATCAAGGACTTTACGGTCAGGCATGGGAGCGGGGGTTTTCGGTGGGGTATAGGCAGTTGATAATGGGGACGTTATTGGTGGGAGAGGGATGGGAATGGTACGAAAGGGGTTGGTCTCCCAGTGGGAGGGTTGGATTAGAGTATGTGTTGATTAGGAGGTATGCACGAGTATGAGACGGGGAGGGAGAGGGCGGGGAGGGAGTGGGTTATGGGGCGTGTGGAGAATGTATCCGTGACCTTGACTGGGGGGGGGAGGGAATGGTAGGAAGGTGTCAGGGGCAAGCAATGAGGGTTTGTCTTGGGCAGGGGTCCTGGTAAGGTCTGCCATAAGTAAAGTGTTTGTGAGGATTCATATATGCATATATGTATATGTATATGCGTGATGTCCCCTATGTCTTGAACTTGGTGTGTTTTGAGTTACATGATTTCACCTATAATAGATTTGGTTATAGTCTGTTCATTCCTGTTTATAATATTTATATTTATAAAAAAAAAAAGAAGTTGTTATGATTCTGGTTATATGTATTCATGTGATTCCCTCGGTATACTGAGCACGTTGTACGTTTCAGTATAAACTAATGTTAATATATTATGTATATTATTGTTCAAGGTTGAGTACAGACGAAAAAATGGCCAATGTACATAGACATTTTTGTCATAAATGTTTCCCAATGTTTTGGGTCAGTCACACTGATGAAGTGAGGTGGTGATAGTGTGTCTCACTGATGAAGTGAGGTGGTGATAGTGTGTCTCACTGATGAAGTGAGGTGGTGTGAGTGTGGGTTTCAATGTTTAGGTTTGGTATTAATAATATACAATATTAAAAATATTTTACCAAACGTTTCCTCATGTTGATTGTAATGGTAATAGGTACTGTGCAGGTCTCTTGAGGGTAGGTGGGATTGTAGGGGGTTCAAGTTTTTATGGTTATCCATTGTGTTACATAACGTGTTTGTGCTTCTTTGGCAGTAAGTAACGTACGTGGTGCTTATATATGTAAGTTATATATTGTTAAGTGCTTATTGTCAGAACGTTGCATTGTATGTTTTTCCTTAGTTTTCGAATTTTTGTACATTCGGTTGTTGGTTTGTATTAGCGATAACCTTATTTGTTGTAAGGTGTCATATTGATGTGTGTATTTTGTATAATTTTGTTTACATGAGGGGGGTCATGTTTTTATAGTTCTCAACTGTGATATTAAATAAATAACGTGTTTGTTCTTATTGGCAGTAAGTATTGTACATGATGCCAAATATATGTATTTTTATATTGTCTTTTGCTTTATCGTCAGCATGATGCATTGTATTCGTGTTTCATTGTATTCGTGTTTCATTGTATTACTTGGCATTGTGAAGCCGAGATTCATGTGTTTGTACACATGGTTGTTGGTTGTATTATTGTGATAACTTGTTATAAGGTGTCATATTGATTTGTGTGTTTGTATAATGTCTGTTTTAAATAAAATATATAAAAAAATTACTGACAGCCCTATAAAAAGGAAACTATATCTAGTTTCAGTTCATCTTAGGGATGCATTCGACCGACAGGTAGAGAAGTTATTAAAGTTAAATATAACTGAACCATCAGTATCAGCATATTGCTCACCAGTAGTCATGGTTAAAAAACAGATAATTCGTACAGACTTGCAATTGATTTTAGATGACTTAATGATATTACTCGGTGGGTTGCTGAGCTTATGCCCATCATAGGTAACTTTGTAAATTTTATAACGCATCTTTCTTTTCAGAAATTGATATTGCACAGGAGTATCACCAGGTTATATTGGATCCCACGTCTAAGCCATACACCGCTTTCCTTACTAACCAAGAGCTGATGGAGTTAAGAACAATGCCTTTCGGCCTTGTAACAGCATGTGCAACCTACGTAAGATTAATGAGAAAAGTCTTGGGTAATTTGTCTTTTTATGTCTACTTTGACAATAGTTACGTAATGACTACGTGGGAGAAGGATATTCAGACTCTAACATGTCTTGCTTTGGCTACGCTCTCATGGCCTCACTGCCAAGCCGAAGAAATACCTCCCTGGTTTTAATCAAATTAGATATCTTGTTTTTGTTTTGGCTAATAATTGTTTACAACGTCTCCCTAGTAAAATTCAAGCTTTGCAAGAATTTAAGTTCCCCAGAACCAAGAAGCTCATGCGTAGTTTTCATGGCTGTGAATTTCTATGCAAAATTTATTCCCAGTATTACAGACCATATGGGAGTATTATCAGACTACCTTATAAAGTCTGTAAGGAAACCTCTAGAAATCTCTGAGGAAGCTCGAGAAAAAGTTAACTTGATAAAGCAGATTTTTTCCAAGAATCCCTCTCTTTTGTCCGCATTGGTGGCTCAGTAGATGTGAGGTTGCTATCCCGGAGCGCTGGTTTACTGGCGTGAAGTGTAGGGTATGGCACGGGTTCCACGCTGCATCTGCACTGCTTGCAGGCTCGAGGACCTCTCAGATGAGAGGGGAAACTTATGGCCCTTTCATGCCTTCTAGTGACTGTCCCTCCGCGGTCCCTCTTTTTTTTTCTTTCATTCATTTTTTTCTTTAAAATAATAAGAAAGAAGTACCACTATCACAGAGTCTTCGTTCCATGATAACCCTCCTCGTCCCAGGCCGCTTTCTGTTACCGCATCCTGTTCTGACCCGGCTTTGTAATTGGACCATTATCCAGACTTTCCCATACCCCTGTACTTTCTGCTAGTGATGCTTCGTCACCTACTCCAGGTGCTGAGGCTCCGCCCATTTCTGCTAGTGCCTCTGCCTCTTGCATGCCTTTTACTATGCGTCCGGCTTCCTCGAATATGGTGCGATGGTTTTCGGATCGCCCACTTACCTCATGTCGGGCCGCCCGACCCATTTGCTTACGACAGTTCTTCGATGTCTGCTCATTCCACCCAAAAACGATCTAAGGAACACCTACTTTCTTTAGCACCATGTTTACAAGTACGCAGTGGACTAAATTCTTTTCCCTACAACTGACATCTCCAACTGATTATCTTTCTGACCATAATATTGGTAAAGCTTTTTTATGACATGTTGGCCAAAATATATCCTTTCACGCTCTTCGAAGTGGTGTGTGCATCGTTACAGTTCAGAATGCACAGAATCCATTAATAATATACCAATCACAGTTCACAAGCACTCTCCTCTCAATTTTTGAAGTGGTATGTTGGTTTTAACACGTACCATTGTACAGAGAGATTTTCTGTCTTGCAGGGATGATATTTTGGAGCAATTAGCCCTTCAGGTCCTTTCTATTCTCAACCTGGATACATATGTCCTGCCTGCTCGTGGGCGGAAGCGCTTTCCCAGTAACATCGTCTGCTTAATCTTTGACTGCTGTGAACTCCCGTCCTCCATTTATATCGTGGGCCATCGCCTGGAAGTCTGTAAAGTGGTCCCTACTCCCCAACAGTGTCGAAATTGCTGGTGCTTCGGACACCCGCTAAATACTGCAGATATGAGGTGGAATGCCCGGCCTGCGGTACCATGGATCACGCAGATACATCTTGCAGTCTTCCCACCACTTCTCAATTGCAATGAACCTCATCCTTCATTTTTCCACCGATATCAGTTCTATCTTAATGAACGAGAAATCCGTTGTCTTAAGGAGAGCGAAGGCCTTACTCATGCTGTGGCTGACTCTCAGCTCTGCCTTCAGGGGAATCTTCCGTTGTTGTCTTCCGAGGTCACCCCTGTTTCTAAATCTTTTTCAGTTTTACCCTCAGAAGCCTTCACCCGCTCGTTTCTCAGTCTGCAAGGCCTCGCTCGCTTGCATCTTCGCAACTATCACCTGCGAATTTGAACCTGTCTCATAAGCCCAAGTCTCTTTGCATTCCTCCAGTGCTTACAATTTCCCAACAGTTTTCCTTTTCGGCCTCGGTGCATAGGTGGAGGTTTACCATCCTCGTGTGCTCCCATCTTCTGTTCCCCCCGAGACTTCTTCCCCAGTTACCTTCTAGCCTCCTTCTGTTTCACTCTCCAGGTTCATAATCCCCTTCCCTCTCAGACCTCTTTAGTTTCCTCAATAGTCTCCCTGATCTCTACTTGCTCTACCTCACCTGTCTCTGAAGTCATGGTATCGGCATCTTTCTTATCCACTGAGACACTTGACGCTATCTCTGACTATATTGTGGAGACGAAACCCTTGACGGACACAGGCGTGCAGCATGGAGCCGTTATCAATGTAATCGAACCTCAGATCGTCTTTTGGATTTTAAGCGGGCAAGGGCAGTCGCTCGCCGCGTCATATGCGACGCTAAATGCACTTGTTGGCAAGACTTAGTGTCTACCATTACCTCGACTTTTCCTATGTGTACGGTTTGGAGGTACAGAAGTTGTGTGGCAAGTACGCTCCGGACCCAGCTCCCGTTTTGCCGGTTGCTGGTGTTAGTGTTGCAGAACCTCTTGAAGTTGCCACGGAAAAAGGGAACTATCTTGTCTGTGTCAGAGGGACCTTTGTCACCACTAATGGAATGGAGCCGTATAACATACCTTTCACTCTCCAAGAACTAGAGTCTACGCTTTCCGCTTGCCAGTCATCGGCAGCTGGGCCTGATGATATTCATATCAGTATGCTACAACATTTGCATTCTACAGCAATTACAGTCCTTATGCGTATTTTTAATTTTATTTGGACGCGAGGGGTTCTCCCTTAATAATGGAAATCTGCCATTGTACTACCGTTTCGCCAACCAGGCACCTCGGGGCTTGATACCTTTCACTATCGTCCCATTGCTCTGACCAGTGTAGTCTGTAAGGTGATGGAATGATTGGTGAATAGACGTCTGATATGGTATTTGGAGACTCACAATAGTCCTTCTTCTCTCCAATATGGCTCTCGCCAGTGCCGCTTTACTTTGGACCCCTTGCTCAACTTAGATACATATGTGCGAAATGCCTTTGCTAACAAACACTCCATCCTAGCAGTCCTTTTTGATCTTGAAAAGGCATATGACACCACTTGGAGGTATATAACATTTTAGCCCAAGCCCACTCCTTAGGACTCCGCGGTAATCTACCAACTTTCCTTGCTGCTTTCTTATCTGACAGACATTTTCATGTCTCTGTTGGCACCTCGCTTTCCTCAGACTTTGTTCAGGCGGAGGGTGTCCCACAGGGTTTTGTCCTTAGAACTACCATTTTTCTCTTGGCTATAAGTAACCTGCCTTCCGTTCTTCTATCGCATATTTGGTCGTCACTTTGTGTGGATGACTTCACTAAAGCGAAGATCTTTTATGACACGTTCGCCGACACGGTACATGCATCGTTACAGTTCAGAATGCAGAACAAGCTCATGATCTTTCCCATATTACTTCCATTGATAACATTCCAATCACAGTTCATAAGCATGCTACTCTCAATTCTTGCAGTGGTATAGCTGTTTTATCATGTACCATTGTACAGAGTGATTTTCTGTCTTGCGTTGATGATGTTTTGGAACAATTAGCCCTTCAGGACCTTCCTGTTCTCAAAGTGGATACATGTGTCCTCCCACTCACGGGCGAAATTGCTTTCCCATTAATATTGCCCACTTAACCTTCGACTGCCATGAACTCCCTTCCTTCATTTATATCGTGGGCTATCGCCTAGAGGTCCGTAAAGTGGTCCCTACTCTTCAACAGTGTCGAAATTGCTTGCACTTTGGACACCCCGCTAAATACTTAAGATCTGCGGTGGAGTGCCCGGTCTGAGGTGTCGCAGATCATGCAAATACATCTTGCAGTCTTCCCCCCATTTGTCTCAATTGCAATGAACCTCATCCTTCTTTTTTTCCGCCATTGTCAGGTCTATCGTAATGAACGAGAAATCCGTTGTCTTAATTAAGGAGAGCGAAGGTCTTACTTATGCTATTGTTGTCTCTCAGCTCCATCTTCAGGGGAATCTTCCTCGTGTCCCATATTCACGAGTAGCTAAGAGACCTCCAACCTTGGCAGTCACCTACCAGCTCCCTACCTACCAGCTCCGCCGGTGTCATGTCTTCCGGTGTCACCCCTGTCTCTAATTCTTTTACGGTTTTAGCCTCTGAACCCCCCACCTCCTCACCTACTCCTTACCTCTACTACTACTTCTCGCCTGATAGTTTCTCAGTCTGCATGCCTGCATCTTCTTTGTGCCTATCACCTGCAAAGCTGAACCTTTCTCATAATCCCAAGTCTCTTCGCATTCCTTCAGTGCTTACAATTCCCTAGCAGTTTTCCTTTTCGGCCTTGGTGCCTAGTTCTCACCCCCTTTGTAACTCTCTCACGGAGGTGGAGGTTCACCCCTCCTCATGTGGTCCTCTCTTCTCCTGGTTTCCCCCAGACTTCTTCCTCAGTTACCTTCCAACCTCCTTCCTCTCCTGTTCCACCGCAGGACTCTTCTGTCCCCGCCGGCACATCTCTCTAGGTTCAAACTCCCCTCTTCTCTCAGACCTCTTTGGTTCCCTCCATAGTCTCCCAATCTTTTCACGACCCTCGAAGCAATATTTCCCTTCACAGCATTCTGATTCCTCCTTGCTTACATGCTTTCCGTTGCCGCCACACATAGACTTCACTGACCCTGATAGCCCATAGATTTTGTCGCTTCTTATTATTGGCATACCTGTCTTTGTGAATAAGGACTTATTTACAATGGAATATTCGTGGCCTCAGGGGTAATCGGGGAGAGCTTCAGGTGTTGCTCTCCCAGTTTTTCCCAGTATGTGTCGGGTTACAAGAGCCCAAAATTCGTTCAGCCGTTATTCGGCTCATTTCAGGCTATGTGCTGTTGCATTCTTCTGATCCCTTTCCTGATGAATCATTTAATGAGAGTGCACTTCTTGTCCACGTTCGTATACCGTATCAACAGGTCTTTGTTTGTTCTCTGCTTCATTATACTGCAGCCTGTATAATATGCAGTGTGCTGCATTTAAAATATTGTAAAAATATTGTTATAAATAATGCTCCATAGTTCCGGGATTGTACTGAAACCGGACGTGTATTATTCCTGGTCAGTCAATGAGGCCTGGCCAAGAGATGAGGTGTGTTTAGTTCAGTAGGAGAAGGGCAGTGATGGGGAGAAGTCATCATGGTTTGGGCAATGGTGTGAGTAGTGGTTTGGTAAGTTTTTTTTTTTGTGTGTGTGTATACCACAGGTATTTTGTTCGTGTTTAAGTGCTCTCATGTTAACTGTAAGGCCCTAGTATGCAGAGGCCTGTTAAGCTTTAGGAAAGTACTGTATGGTGTTTTTGCCTGCTGGTAGAGACAGGTAGAAAGGAGGGGGTTGTGTCATGGAGCCTCCCTGTTTATTAATGTATATACAAATTTTGTGTCACTAGTAGCAGTGTGCTAGTGAACTAATGTGAACTGGAGTAAAGGTGATGTTGTAGTGGAGTAGATTATAAGTTGTATATAAGTTACTTTTAATATTAAATATTTTTGTATAAGTGAGTTTTTGTGTCCTTCCTTATAATAATAATTAATAATAACATTTAATACGTTGGTACAAGTTGGCCCTAGAGTGTCTGTTCTTTTGTCAATGTTTAATAATATTACCTAGACAGCAAGATGAGCAGCCTTCAGGAGCCAGGACATTTTATTTAAGTTTCGAGTCACCCAAACCCGAAACACCGTATTTATTTGCACAGATGGTATACAGTTTGCTTTCTATATCTCTCCCCTTCCCGTGCATTCTGCATCTCGGATATTGTGTTCTTGATCTCTTCTCTACCACCGCCCATCTTGTTGTTAGGTGATTTTAACACTCACCATCATCTGTGGGGAGGGTCCCACTGTGACTCTCGTGGTGATCACTAGGAGACTCTTCTCACTTCTCATCCTCTTTATGTTTTAAATACGGTGCTCCACCCAGTGTGATTCTCACACTCAGTCTCTCTTACATTGTGACTCTCACACTCAGTCTCTCTTATATTGTGACTCTCACACTCAGTCTCTCTTACATTGTGACTCTCACACTCAGTCTCTCTTACATTGTGACTCTCACTCAGTCTCTCTTACATTGTGACTCTCACACTCAGTCTCTCCAACATTGATCTATCTGTTTCGCGACTATCACACTTGATTGCACTTGGTCTGTTCTCGCAGATTTGCACGACATTGATCACTTTCCTATTCTTCTTACTTCTACTACGTATTTCCTGACCACCTCGTAGCCAATTGGGACTTATACTCTCATCTTACCTCTTTTTGTGGGGACCCTTCTTCCTCTATTGATGAGCTGGTGCACCAGTTTTCGACCTTAGTTTTGGCTGCAATGTCACGTTCTATTCCTCAAACCTCAGACAGGCATTCTCAGACATGTGTGTCTTGGTGGTCTCCTGTGTGTGCCTGTGCAGTGCGCTTGAAACGTGCTGCATGGGGCCGTTATCGATATAATCGGACCTTAGATCGTCTTTTGGATTTTAAGCAGGCAAGGGCAGTCGCTCGCCGCGTCATATGCGACACTAAACGCACTTGTTGGCAAGACTACGTGTCAACCATTACCTCGACTTCCCCTATGTGTGCGGTTTGGAAAAAAGTACGGAAGTTGTGTGTCAAGTACACTCCGGACCCAGCTCCCGTTTTGCAGGTTGCTTGTGTTAGTGTTGCCGATCTCCTTGAAGTTGCCATTGAAATCGAGAACTATCTTGACCATGTCTCCCAAGAGTTTCACCTTTGTCCCTCATTTCTTGTGTCTAAGACTACCAAGGAGCAATTGCCCTTAGATTTATCCTCTAATGGAAAGAAGCCATATAACTTACCTTTCCGCTTGCCAGTCATCGGCAGCTGGGCCTGATGATATTCACATCAGTATGCTACAACAACTGCATTCTACAGCACTTACAACAATTCAAATCTGCCATTGTCCTACCCCTTGGTAAAACAGGCACCTCGGGGCTTGATACCTCTCACTATCGTCCCATTGCTTTGACCAGTGTAGTCTGCAAGGTGATGAAACGATTGGTGGATAGACGTTTGATATGGTATTTGGAAACTCACAATAGTCTTTCTCCTCGCCAATATGGCTTTTGCAATGGCCGCTCTACTTTTGACCACTTATGTGCAAAATGTCTTTTGCACATAAGTATCTAAATGGAGAAAGCATATGACTCCACTTGGAGGTATAACATTTTAGCCCTAGCCCACTCCTTAGGCCTCTACAGTAATCTACCAACCTACCTTGCTGCTTTTTTTTATCTGACAGACATTTTCGTGTCCATGCTGGCGCCTCGCTTTCTTCAGACTTCGTTCAGGCCGAGGGTGTCCCAAAAAGTTGTGTCCTTAGCACTACCCTTTTTATCTTGGCTATAAATGACCTACCATCGTTCTTCCATCGTATATTTGGTCGTCACTTTATATCGATGACTTCGCTGTTGCTTACGCTGGCGCTGACTCTCGCCTGGTAGCAGCCTCAATTCAAGATGCGATTGGCCGAGTTTCCCATTGGGCCACTTCTTATGGATTTAAATTTTCTAGTACGAAAACTTATTTCATTGCCTTTAGTAGACGTCCTCTTATCCCAGATATTCCATTGTATTTACATGGCTCGCGTATTACAGAATGTGATACGGTCAAGTTTCTTGGATTTCTCTTCGATCTCCGGTTGACATAGAAACCTCACATTTCCTCTTTGAAGGCAGCTTGCCATAGTCGGTTGAATCTCCTTAATTAAAATTCTTGCGCATCGTTCATGGGGAGCAGATCGCCGGACTTGCCTCCGTTTGCCTTCAGCTCTAGTCTTGTCCAAGATGGATTATGGCGACCAAGTCTATTCTGCAGCTTCTCCTACAACTCTTTGTAAGTTAGATCCCTTCACAGCAGGGTCTACGTTTATGTCTTGGTGCCTTTCATTCATTCCCTGTTGGAAGCCTCTATGTAGAATTGAATGTTCCTTCCTTAGCTGATCGTCGTGATGCTCATTGTCTTCGTTACTTTGTACGTGCTCATGACCTTCCTGCTCCGTCTATGTATAGGTTGGTGTCAGACGTTAGTAGAAGCCCATTATTTGTTCGGCGCCCCCGCTTACTCCGACCGTTTTCTCTTCGTCTTCACTCACTCTGGTCTTCTCTACAGTTGCCTCCCTTGTATGTTCATTTATCGTCTGCCTTTTAACTTCTCCCTCGGGAGGTTCCGACGGTTCATGTCTGTTCTCCACTATGCGCCAAAGCCCTCCTGCCTGCAACTGCTTCTCGCTCTCTTTTTCTTGATCACTTCTGGTCACATGCTCCTGCCGTCGCTATTTATACAGATGATTCTAAATGTTCTGACGGTGTTGGGTTCGCGGCGGTGTTCCCTGACGATGTTGCCCGAAGTCATTTGTAAGACTCGATTAGTATTTTTACCGCCGAGTTGTATGCCATCCTCATAGCGCTTCTCCGTATTGCATATATATGTCTTTCGACGTTTGTGATCATTTCAGATTCCCTCAGTGCTTTTCAAACCGTTAAACAATTTGATTCCCCTCATCCATTGGTCCTTCGTATTCAACTATGGTTGCAAAGTCGTCATTTTATGTTGGATCCCTAGACACGTTGATGTGCAGGGCAATGAACAGGCGGATGCTGGTGCACGGTCAGCGGTACATGATCTTCCGGTTTCCGATAGAGGTATTCCGTTCAGGGATTATTTTACAGTCATCTCTGCCTCTCTTTGCGGCTGTTGGCAACAACGATGGTCAGACATGCACCATAAGAAATTACACTCTATTAAACCGCTTTTAGGTTTGTGACCAACTTCTTACCACCGTTGCCGTACTCGGGAGACTGTGCTCTCCCGTCTCCGCATTGGCCATACCCGTCTTACCCATGGGTATCTCATGGAATGGCACCCTATTCCTCTCTGTGAGGTTTGTCAAGTTCCTATTTCAGTTCTTCACTTTCTTGTGGACTGCCTGGTTTACCAGCGAGCTCGCAGGATTTACCTCCAATGCCGCCTCCGCCCAACCGCTCTTACCATATCTTCCCTTCTTGTAGACGGTCCTGCCTTTGACTTACAATCACTTTTTTGACTTTTTGTCAGCAACTGCTTTACTGTACGAACTTTGACACATACCCCTTAACGTCCCTTCCAGCCCTTTTCTCCCCTCACTTCTGATCCTTCCCTACATAGCTGTTTATAGCCCTAGCTCTATTTTCTGCCCTGCAGCACTACATGACCCTTGTCGGTTTAATGCTTTCTTTGATTATAATTATAATTACAACGATGAATTTCGTCGTATTGGTGCGTCTTGCCATGCCAATGGCAAATTCCAAAACCATCCTTCTGTACATATTATAATTGCTTCGTTTTATTTATTTATGTATTTAAATTTTCCATCATTTGTTTCAGTCATATTTAATTATTTAATATTTTTGAATTTTTGTTTTTATTTAACAAAAATTGTTTATCCTATTTTGTTACAATTTACTTTTCTATGTTTTCTTTCCATAAGTAGGAGAGGGTCCTTTCAAATGCTCTTTGAGGGTCTGAAGGGGCCCTTACACCTCCACATTCATCCAATCATATAATTCATTCATTCTCAAATTACTTACATAGGTTAAAAAATCCTTATGAAACTGAAGAATGCTTGCAAAAAAATTCTATTCGAAACTAAGTTCATTACATCATACACTAGATCATAACACTATTCCACTATTCTTATTTCTGTCCAAAATGTTATTATAGATTAATATAAGGCTTAATATCCCTAATTTTATTCCTCTTCCTATGAGTTACTAATCACTTACATTATAAGTTTTTTACAAATGTTATGCTCATACAAAAGGCACATTTCATCCCCACTTCCAAATTTACACTACATCAAATTACAACTTTCAAAAATTTACAGTTTAACAAATCACAATCACCAGCCATATTCCCAATCACCAAAAATTGCCTCACTTCACTTCCTTTTCTGTCTACCACTACTCTCCTACGTACTACTATCACTACTACATCTATTACTACCAGCATTACCTTTATAATATCTTTATTTACTACATGTACATGTACATGGTATACAGGCTTAGTTTCGGGGGTGAACGCCCACACAGTCAGGTTAGTAACTAGGCATCGTGGTGGATCAGTCTATTCAGCCAGGCTGTTACTGTTGGCTGCACGTAAGCAGACGTAAGAACTACAGCCCGGCTGATCAGGTACTGACTTTAGGTAGGTCTTGAACAGTTTTGGGCCCTTGACACTTATTGTGTTGTCTCTTACTGTACTCTTGGCACCCCTGCTTTTCATTGGGAAAATGTTGCATCTCCTGCCTAGCCTTTTGCTTTCGTAAGAAGTGATTTTTTGTGTGCAAGTTTAGTACTAATCCCACTAGCCCATGCTGGTCAGACGTCTGGTGACTGCCTCCTGGTGGCGACACAGTGAAGCTCATATTTTCACCAAAATGACGGCTGCAAACAGGAGGAGGGTGAATACTGTTTGTGTAGATATCGTGCAAGGGGCGGTTTACCCATCTAATGCAGCTACTGTCCTGCCGGCTATATTGAGGGACATGTATAAGATAGACACCTCGGATCTCTACCATGTCGCCTTAAATGAAGCGACACGGGTCTTCGTGAAGTTGACAACAGCGTCAGTATATGAGCATTTGGTGGACACGTATCAAGATCCTGTCCTCACTGTCAACGCGGGCTTGGAAGTGAAATTGAAGGACGTGTCGAGCTCCTACACCTGGGTGAGAGTGCGGATGTACATTTTGAGACCGACGAATTTGACATAGTTGCAGTGTTTAAAGAGTATGGGATTGTGCACATAGCAAATGGAACGAGGGCCCTCTGGCACCATTTCTGCCCAGAACATATCAACAAAAGCCCAGTCTCTACCACCAGCTTAACCTGCATCAGCCATCTTGGAAGTGAGAAAGAAGAAGGGAGGAGTCTCTCTAAGCTCCTCCCACTTCAAAACAAAACAATGAAAAGCAAAAGACTGTCGCTTTGCCAACCCTACACATGTACTCCCAATACATCTTATTTACTTACAATGAGACATGCAACTCATAAACTACTTATTTAAATGTGTGTATTTATAACCTATTATATTAAGAAAATCAGGTTAATTCATCTTCTTTAAGTCTTAAGGGTGGCCTAACCTCAAAACATTTAAGCAGTAATTCTGATTAATTCAATATAATTAGGTATTCATGTTACTTAATTACAACAATACATGCTGGGTTCAATAGCCCCCATAACAAGTCCATAACACCCCATAACAGTAGCCCTGAGGGAAATGCATTGGACTATGGTGAGGTGAGTGTGTCAGTGCATGAGAGTGAAAGTGGTGTGGGAATGGACGTGGTGGGGGTATCCCACAAGCGGTCTGTGGCATTATCTGACAATGATGATGTGCTTACGCCTATGCAGAGAACTTTTAAGAAACCAAGGGTGGAAGTGGCACGAAGGAGCAAGGGTGGGTTGCCGGAAAAGGAAGGAGCCTGGGGTGGGAAGGCAAAGGGAAAGGCTGGGGGAAAAATGCTGTGCCGCTTCCACAAAGGTCGAAAGGAAAACCTTCACAGCTGTATTCAAGTGCTTAACGATTAACGTAAATGGTATGATGGCGGAGATTAAAAGGAGATGGGTAGAAGTGACTTTACGACGTTTTGGTGTGCATTTCGAGTTCCTACAGGAACACAATCACAGTGTGGAAGAGACTTACGTTTGAAAGGATATAATGTTTATGCTGGGTCATCGGGAAGACTAAAGGGAGTGGTTGCAGTTTTAAACTGTTAGCATGGGAGGAGTGTGGTGGGGGAAGAATAGTGAAAGTAGATGGGGATTGGGGAGGGTTGAGAGTCTGTTTTGTGGGAATCTACATGCCAGCAGAGCACGCATTAGGGTAAAAACGGATTTTGTAAGAGATTTTGTGGTGTATGCTTTGGGAGGATTGCCGGGAGTAACGATACTAGGGGGCGATTGGAATTGTGTAATCCGAAAAAGGGATGTAGAGCCTAGGGGTGCAGGATGTGAGTTAGGGGTATTGAGGGATGTAATGAGTGCGGGTTTGTTGGATGTTGTAAGAGGTGGGGGGAGGGTGGAGCATACTTTTATACGTAAGAGGTATGAGGCTAGATTAGATAGGATTTATGTAACTGGTCAGGTGTCGATAGACGTTGGTTTTTCGGATCATAGAGGTGTGTTAGCGGAGGTTAATTGGGAAGGGGTGGTATGATGGAATAGGGAATGTTGGAAATTAAATGTTACGTTGCTAGTTGGCGAGGAAAGGAAGGAGAGGTTTGGGCAATGGTGGGAAGGGATGTGGGAGGAAGGGAAGAGGGAGGGACGTTTAGTGTACTGGTGGGAAACAAAGGCAAAAGTAGGGATTCAGGAGTTTTATAAAAGGCTGGGGAGAGAGGACGCAAGCTGGAAGTATGGTATGCAAAGGTACATTGAACCAGACTCACCTGTCGATAACCCCACACCTGTGACTTGCTGGTTTTGCTCAGGAGTTTTGTCTCTCCAATTTTGTAGAAACCTTAATGGTTAACAGCTCCTGTAGAGGAGAAACACGAGACTGATCTGCCATAGTTTCAGTTTGTAGTTTACTCCTTATAATATCACGCAGCTGAGCAGCAGTAAGGGTACGCTGGTATTCAACACCAATAGAACGAGCGATACGCCAACAACGCTGTAGAAAGAGTTTGGACAACTTTAGAAGAGTGAACTCAGACACTAATCGTCTGTCTCGAATAGGTGGCATCAACCCCCCAACTTAACACGCTGTAGCGCAAATGCATGGTACGACTGCAGGTTACTTATACGAAAGCTGATTCGCAATAGCAAAGCCAATATGCACACAGAATAGCAAGACTGACCCTAGTGAAGAGAGTGCAAAGATGACACAAAATTCGTGAAGCGTTGGCAAAGCGTAAGCAATACCAGATAGCAAGCTATCTAGATACAAGACTAGCTCCTGCTCCAACTTCAACTCTAGGCTCAACTCCTGTTCTAAGTCTCCAAATTCAGCTCAGGGACAGGCTACCCATATTACAACCTCAGGTTCAATGGCCTGTTATCCTGAGTGTAAAAAGGAGCTTGGAGCAAAGAAACACAGTAGAAAATACTTTGAATTTGTATTTCCTTTACCAAGCAATTATGATTATATCAGACTTTTGTCTTTTCCTTCACCAAGTATTAGATAGGGGTTTGTACAAGTATGTACACTATGTACAAAGAGAGTAATAATAGTACAAGCCACGGTCGTCAAGGCAAAACAGCAGCCAATAGACAGAGACAACCTTCCACAACCAACTCAATGCAGGAATTCCAATGACAAACTTGTGAGTGGTAACCACATCACCTTCTGCCATTGTCAAACTCGCATTATGATTGGCTGAACCGAGTCGTTGATTTGATGATGGGGCCCCATCTCAAACCCTTAACGATGGTTCGCTGGTTGGAGGGGAGCCTATGTGGGTGTGTTTAACATGCTCCGAATAAAGGTTATGTACTCTTTGCATGCAACACCTGCTTTTAAGATCAAGGAATCGTGAATTGATCTATCGTTTTCTACATGGAGCAGTGGCATCGAGAGCCTTACTATATCGGATGGGCATGGTGACTGAAAGGGGTTGCGGATGATGTGGGATGGACGAAACTGCAATGCATGCCATATATTTTTGTGAAAGTTTGGGGTCTGTGAGGGAGTGGTTGTGGAGAGTCTTCCAACGAATGGAAGGTGTATCGGTTCTAAGGGCAATAAGCTTAGACATAGGGGTCTGCAACAGCAGGTGCGACGGGGCCTTATGTATTTAATGGTTGATTTTGTATGTGTGTCATGGAAGTTACGGGAAGCAGGGGTTGGGGAGCGTATCAGCGCCGTTGCAGGGTGTATGTATCGCATGAAATGTAGAAACAGGGAGGTATATGGGGGAAGTGGGGGGGCACCTTCTCAGGGGAGTAAAAAAATATGGTATTAGGAGACTTATTAGGGCCGTAGGTAAGTCCTATTTTAAAGACGCTTGACATCGGTGTGGGGTAGTGATACAGTAGGTGGGGAAATTTGGGGAGTATGCGTGGCTTTTGGGGAGAGTGAGTGAAAAGGGGGTAGTAGAGGGGGGGGTGCGACGGATGACGATGTATATTAATTGTTTCCTTGTGGGGGAGACGGGTGACGATGCAGGGTAGGGGTTGTGAATGTGTGGGTTGGGTGGTATACTGACTGACATGGACTTTCGACTGGGAATGCACTTAGTAAGGGGTAATATGAGGGTTTTCCTATATGGCATTGTCTCTGGTTGCAGGTGTATTGCGTGTCAGGGTGTGAATGGTATAAAGGTGTGGCTGATTCTCAAGCACATGGTTTGTGTGCCTACTTTGAGGTGCATGCTTGCACTATGAACATAGTGAAGTTAACAGATGAAAAGTATTATGTATTTATAAAGAATTGTGTGATGATACATAAATCATAATGTTCTAATTAACATGGTAAAGTGTATGTGGTACTCTGTAATGATCGGGTGGAAGGATTTGTAATGTACTTAAGTTGTGCCATATTGTATATTGAACAACGTATTGCATGACATTGTGGGGAACATATTGCCATTGTACTGACATATACGACGAGGTGTATGTAGGACACGGGTGGGGGTATGGAAGAGGATAACTATGAAAACTTCGGGTTCAGGAGATTCAGTATAAATATGTTGCAAATTATGGGAACGTGGAGATGGGGGAGGGGGGTTACCATGGGTGGGTTAAAAATCTTATTATAATGTGGGAGGATCTTCTGTAAAGATCTTTTTATATTATTATTGTCATTGTAAGAAACGAGTGTGGTAGCAATGCCGTAATTGTATGAGTAGCGTTTAGGGGAACATGAACTGTTACGGGATTCTTTTGATTATGGGGGAGAAGAAGTTTCACCAACAATTGTTTGGTTGAAGCAATGATGTATTTATTTCCTTATATGTTGTATGACTATCTTCCAGATGTCATTATGCTGTTTGTCATGCTATTTGTCTTTTGTATTACCTATTATTGGATAAAGTAATGTTGTATTAATTATATGTAGCTATATTTGTTTATGTAGCATTTTCATGGTCAGTTGTTTATATATGTTAGGGACGTGTATAATTGTTTTTACTATGATTTTTTTTTATCAAGCCATGCAATGTCTTGGTACATTGTATTTGTACATATACGTATATTTTAATAAAATATAAAAATGTAATATTACCACGAGTGGGATAATGTTCTTTTTATTAGATATTAGGCATCATGTATTGTGCTGGTTACTAGAAATATTATGGTTATTATGTAAGCTCTTAAGTCATCATTGAAGCCTATGATCTTATTGTCTTGCTTCATGTAATATACGGTTTTATTATATAATGTTTAGTTTTTTTTGTGTCACTGTTATACAGACATTGGCATTCTAGAGTTCATTATATAAGGATGGTTGTAGGGTATGGGAAAAGTTTTCACGGTTTAGCGTAACAGAGTGATTTACTTTGTAATTTTGTTATTTTGGATGTTCTTTGAGGAGAAATTGTAATATTACCACGAGTTGAGTGGGATAATGTTCTTTTTATCAAATATTAGGCATCATGTATTGTGCTGGTTACTAGATATACTAGGTTTATGTAAGCTCCTTTTGCATTATAGACGCCAATGATCTTATTGTTTTGAATCATGTAATATACGGTTTTAATTTTACATTATTGTTGTTCAGTTTTTCGTGTTAATGTTATACAGTCATTAGGCACTCTAGAGTTGTCATGTAGCAGAGTGAGGACACCACAAGTGCAGTGCCAACTGTTGAGGATTTACATTGTATATTTGTTGTTCTGGATGTTATGGTGTTGCACAGTTTTGCAACTTTTTATCGTATGTGTACTATTATATGTCCTTTAAAAAAAAAATCCCACTAGGATTTTCCAAGTGAATTTTATCATATATCTTTCTTGCCTGCATTCCAGGGAATACAAATCAAGGGCCTTCAACCGTTCCCAATAATTTAGGTGTTTTATCGTACCTATGTTTGCCGTGAAAGTTCTCTGTACATTTTCAAGGTCAGCAATTTCGCCTGCATTGAAGGAGGAGTTAATGTACAGCAGTATTCCAGCCTAGAGATTGGAAGAGAATTATCATAGGCTTGGCTTCCCTAGTTTTGAAGGTTCTCATTATCCATCCTGTCGTTTTTCTAGCAGATGAGGTAGATACATTTTTGTGATCTTTGAAGGCGAGAACCTCTGACATTATCACTGCCAGGTCCTTCACATTAGTTTTTTGCTCTATTGTGTTGTTAGAACTTGTTGTATACCATGACAGAGTTTTAATTTCCTCAAGTTCTCCATATCTGAGTAGTTGAAATTTCTCTTTATTGAACTTCATATTGTTTTGTGCAGGTTATTTGTATGTAATTACTCTGGTTTATTATACACCGTCTATTGTAAGTCGAATTTTCGATAAGAATCTATATAATATTGAATTAATACGCTCACATGACATCATTTCAAGTCCAGTATTTGATTTCGATTAATTTTTCAAACATGCATAATATTAATAAAATATTGTATTTTCATTAAATGATAGCAGAGCTTTTAGAAAAAATTAATAAGGATTAGAGCTAAATGACAAAGTTATCTATAAAAATTTATCAGACTTACATGTGCAAAAATTATCTGTAAATATACCTCCATTATATGGACAAAACATGAAGCTTCAGAAATTTGCTAGACTAAATTTTAATATATAGTTTTTAAAATATCCTTCGTTACACTAATTATAGTAAAAATTATATATATATATATATATATATATATATATATATATATATATATATATATATATATATATATATATATATGAGAGAGAGAGAGAGAGAGAGAGAGAGAGAGAGATATTTGAATGGCAAATGTTTACTGCAGCTAATACATTCACTACTGTTTCACTGTATTTGAATAGAATGCCGTCGTTGTCCAAGGCCTTAACGAATTGCTTCATAACCCTAACTCAATGTGCAGTGGTGGCAGAATAATGTTATCCCTGTCAACTAATATAATAATAATAATAATATATGTTTTTACTACAAGTACATGTATAAGGTATACAGGCCTAGCTGACATCAATGACATACTTCTATTTAGAAAGCCGCTTGTTATGCTGAGCATTTTGGGCGAATTATATCAGTTTTGTCCCAGGATGCGACCCACATTAGTCGACTAACACCCAGGTACCCATTTTACTGAATGGTGGACATAAACAACCGGTGTAAGGAAACACGTTAAATGATTTCACCCCTTCGCCGGGAATCGAACTCGGACCTTTACCGTGTGAAGCGAGAGCTTTTGCCACCAGGTCACTGGGCACCGGGATATTTGCTGCACCTACAGTCATGTTTTCTCTTGAATGCAATGTCCAATGATCTGAATTTGCCCTACTGTCCCACTTTATATATCCACTCTGTTGCACGGGCAAGAAGTTTACCATCTTCAGATCAACACAAATAGACATCTTGTGCTCATGATACAAAAGTTTCTGCAAGACCATTTAGATATTTTCGTATTCTTTAAGTTTTGTTGAGTGAGCAACTGGAAGAGATCCATATTGGTTAACATTGTTCAATAAGACACATTTCAAGCTTCTCAATAGAGCTGTCTATAAACAGCCACCAATCTCCTGGTCGATATTCAAGTCACATTCGAAGAAGTCCAGGAATGTTATTTCGGTATACAAGTTCTTCATCTTGGCTGAAGTAAGGAAGGAGTTCAACCTGTCTTGTCCAATAAGGTGTTTTTTTTAACATCTTGTTGTAGACAGTTCTTTTCTTTAGTCTGGATGCTATAAGCCCAGATGCTTGCTTTGACAGACTGTGGTCACGTATCATTGTGTTAAATCGTAAACCCTGAGATTCTTCAACATCTGACAACGAAGGTGAGGCAGTGTTGTAAACACTGATATGGTAACGTCTTCGTTGTGATGCACGGGTCTCCATACTGAATATAAAATAACGATATTCCCACTCGATTTTTTCTTGTATCATTTGAAACCTTTTATATTCACCATACAGAAATAACAAACGTCGTGGTGGTTTTTGGACTTTCTCAGCACCATAGGCACACTGAAGTTTAAACTTTTCCTCTGCCTATTTTTTCTACTGTCGTAAGTATTCTACATAGGTTTTGCAAACCATATGGGGAGCCCAAAGTTTGTTTTGTTCTCCAAGCGCCACTCCAAAATAAGCAAAATCTGTGATGTTTTTTGTTTGTTTTTGCAAAGACTATTCTCCACAAATATAGCAAAATGCATTGGGATTGTTTAAGCAGACTCTTCGTGAGGAACTCATGTTTCTCTGGAAAATAACAAAACAAAATGAAGGTTATAATATTGTCACGTGGTCGTTGTTGACACAAATCTTTTCGTTAAATATTAAATAATTTAAAAATAAAATTTTAATCTTTATTAAAGCTATCTGTATATAAAAATTGTCACTACATATACATGCGTTACGGCTAAGTTCCCTGTTAATTGAGGGGAAGTATCAATATCTCACAAACTACAGCCGATTTGACAACTTTCTGCCATTTTCGAATTCAACTCCCGCGGTGAGCAAAGATAAAGCTTGACCGACAGTGTTATTAAGCAATGTAATTAAGGGTTATCTTAGGTTAGATTAAATATTAGGTTACTAATTGCTGATAATTTTATTCAGTATTTACGTGGGGAAATTCTGTGCCTGTACGAAGTTATCGGAGACTTCTACTGACCAATGGGTGACTTAAAAATGTTGGCGAGATCATTTTCATTCTTAAATAATTTTATATTTTAGAGAAGAATTGCTAATGCCAGAGGAACTTTCTCAAATCAATCTCTTCTTACTTATAACAATATTTGTTTTAACAGACTTACACAATCTTTGGATCACAATTGTCTTACTTAATAACTTATGAAAATTACCCGGGATGATCCACTCCCTAAAAATAAAAATGGCACATTTCCATATTGGTCTATGTTATACCTAGCTATTAGCAGCCTAACTATTAGATGCAGTAAAAAAATCCGTCATCATTATTAACAAAAACAAAATAAATTAATAAAATAATATTTATGATAGTGACTTATAGTACAAAACATACAATATGAACGTCGTAAAATGAGAACTGTAAATTAAGTACATGAAAATGCCCTTATTTACGTAGCAGTAAGTACCTGGGTGTTAGTCGACTGTTGTGAGTCGTATCCTCGGGGCAGGTAGCATACCTTAGATTGGGGTGGGCTTCGAAATGTGCTAAGGCAGGATAACAGCTCATAGCCTGTAAAACTTATTTTGTTAAACAAAAACTTGTACTATTCTGTCTTTCGTTCCTGACCTTGTCAAAATTTGCAGCAAGATATTTTGGACACTAAACATGAGAAATTTTGTAAACATGATTTTCCTTAAGCTGGACTGTCCTATGAGCAACGTTAAGTATTTCTAGTTGTTGTAACGCTTCTTGGCCTACACGCTTTCTTGCACCCAGGTCCAAGATGTATCTTACCATTTTTTTCTGGATAATTTGAAGTCTGTCTTTCATTTTTTTCTTAGGACATTCATATACGATCTATTCACAGGATCCTGCAAGCCTAGGTAGACAGGCAGTGCGTCTGCTTATAAAGGAACTTAACCTGCTCGCTATCAGTTCATGGACAGCATAGAACCATAGAATCTCCAAATTACTGTCACATTAGTTGGGTCTTGAGTTGTAAGCTATTTCTTACATAAGAACATACTGCACCTTTTAGGTTTTTTTTTTTTTGTCTAAAAGTTTTTATGATATAGCATTTTATTTAACTTCCTCGTCATTCACTGACTTCTAACAAGTATTCAGTAATGGAAAATGCTACAGCCTAAGTTTTCCATGTTAGAATCCTAACTTCTGCAATTTTAAATAAAGGATGTCTTTAACTCTTAACAATTATTATTAAATAATAAACTGTTTTACGTTTTTGCATATATGAATTTACCACACAAATATGAAAATGTTAATTATCTTTCTGGCAGACCAATCGTAGATTGGTCAAAAGAAATTTCCAATTTTTAACATGTAACTTTGATTATATACAAACAGTCTTGGTAATAAAACCAAACGTTGTTCAATTTCTATACTTATAAAGTACTGCTGCCTAAAACGAAACCAATAATAGCAGATGTTTAACGCCTTTCCACTCATGATCACTTCTTGGAACACCTTTGAGAATTTTGTTTAAACCTGAGCACACTTGTATGACAGTGTTACGGGTATACCCTTGACCAACATTTTATATGGTGTGTATTTTTATCATAATGGTATATTGGAGATATTTCCGTTATTAGCTAAAACGAAAATGTCTTACTTTATACTATTATTTGATTTAGCTATGTTGTAGGTAGGATGTTACATTTTACTGTGGTGTCCATGTAGTGTGAGACCACTAGTCATACTGGCAGTTACCTGTTCAGGTAGTGGTCGGTCTCCCCTCCCTCAGTCACGTGACCTACATGACGTCGTTTCATCAAACATTGACGATCGTCAGTAGGTTCACACATCCACTCCTGACCAGGAGTAGGTTCACACATCCACTCCTGACCAGGAGTAGGTTCACACATCCACTCCTGACCAGGAGTAGGTTCACACATCCACTCCTGACCAGGAGTAGGTTCACACATCCACTCCTGACCAGGAGTAGGTTCCACATCCACTCCTGACCAGGAGTAGGTTCACACATCCACTCCTGACCAGGAGTAGGTTCACACATCCACTCCTGACCAGGAGTAGGTTCACACATCCACTCCTGACCAGGAGTAGGTTCACACATCCACTCCTGACCAGGAGTAGGTTCACACATCCACTCCTGACCAGGAGTAGGTTCACACATCCACTCCTGACCAGAGTAGGTTCACACATCCACTCCTGACCAGGAGTAGGTTCACACATCCACTCCTGACCAGGAGTAGGTTCACACATCCACTCCTGACCAGGAGTAGGTTCACACATCCACTCCTGACCAGGAGTAGGTTCACACATCCACTCCTGACCAGGAGTAGGTTCCACACATCCACTCCTGACCAGGAGTAGGTTCACACATCCACTCCTGACCAGGAGTAGGTTCACACATCCACTCCTGACCAGGAGTAGGTTCACACATCCACTCCTGACCAGGAGTAGGTTCACACATCCACTCCTGACCAGGAGTAGGTTCACACATCCACTCCTGACCAGGAGTAGGTTCACACATCCACTCCTGACCAGGGTAGGTTCACACATCCACTCCTGACCAGGAGTAGGTTCACACATCCACTCCTGACCAGGAGTAGGTTCACACATCCACTCCTGACCAGGAGTAGGTTCACACATCCCTCCTGACCAGGAGTAGGTTCACACATCCACTCCTGACCAGGAGTAGGTTCACACATCCACTCCTGACCAGGAGTAGGTTCACACATCCACTCCTGACCAGGAGTAGGTTCACACATCCACTCCTGACCAGGAGTAGGTTCACACATCCACTCCTGACCAGGAGTAGGTTCCATCCACTCCTGACCAGAGTGGTTCCACATCCACTCCTGACCAGGAGTAGGTTCACACATCCACTCCTGACCAGGAGTAGGTTCACACATCCACTCCTGACCAGGAGTAGGTTCACACATCCACTCCTGACCAGGAGTAGGTTCACACATCCACTCCTGACCAGGAGTAGGTTCACACATCCACTCCTGACCAGGAGTAGGTTCACACATCCACTCCTGACCAGGAGTAGGTTCACACATCCACTCCTGACCAGGAGTAGGTTCACACATCCACTCCTGACCAGGAGTAGGTTCACACATCCACTCCTGACCAGGAGTAGGTTCACACATCCACTCCTGACCAGGAGTAGGTTCACACATCCACTCCTGACCAGGAGTAGGTTCACACATCCACTCCTGACCAGGAGTAGGTTCACACATCCACTCCTGACCAGGAGTAGGTTCACACATCCACTCCTGACCAGGGTAGGTTCACACATCCACTCCTGACCAGGAGTAGGTTCACACATCCACTCCTGACCAGGAGTAGGTTCACACATCCACTCCTGACCAGGAGTAGGTTCACACATCCACTCCTGACCAGGAGTAGGTTCACACATCCACTCCTGACCAGGAGTAGGTTCACACATCCACTCCTGACCAGGAGTAGGTTCACACATCAACTCCTGACCAGGAGTAGGTTCACACATCCACTCCTGACCAGGAGTAGGTTCACTGACTTTCACAAGGGTAGTCATACGCTCTTTGGAGTAGGCTTGGGAAGTTATTCCACCTTTAAGAGGGTTTAAGTCCCTAGTATGGTTTGAAACTTGTCTATTCATCCACGACTTAGGGTGATAGCTTGTATTAGCTGAGCTTTGGTCAGTATTCTGAATTATTGTCTCAAGAAAATGTATTTGATGTTTCAATTGATATTTTATACTTCTCTGCCTTTATTGAGGCAATAGTCTCAGTTATTGTATTGCGAAACTTTAATGTAAAATATTATTTGTATAAAACTCATGTCATTGAGTATAATTATTGTACAGAAACAAGTAAAGTCATAGGTCGACTGTTTTCGTATAAAGTTTATCATGATGTATTACACTGCAATAGAGATAACTTTATACCATACACTGAATAATTATATGAATTCTTTTATATTAAATTTCTCAAATTTTACTTGCTTGGGTCAATCTCCTAAAAATTACCCTAATACTATAATGATTTTCTCTAACGATGAAACAATCAAAGCTTAATTAAATAACTTGTTACGACGGGGCAAAACAGGCTAATAAATGAGGCCCTGATCGTAATAGAGTAATACTAGGTGACTTCAATATCTATTTTTTGACAACAAAAGCAATGTAAAAAATATAACCAAATTCTAGGATTAAATAATTACAATCAACTAATTAAGAAACTAAACCGGATTACGCAGTTCTCACTCAGTTACTAGTTACTACACATGACTATATAGTTTACAACCGCTCTGAAAAAATAAATCAATCAGGTATCATTTCCATAATTCTTAGTGATTACTTTATTATTTACTGCACCACCAAAACCTTTAGAGATTAGATAGGAAATCATACTGTAGCTTCAACTAGAAGCTACAGTAAAGACACGCTGATAAGCAACCTACAAACTGAATGGAATGCAATAACAAATTGCACAGATGTAAATGATGCCTGGAAAAATTAAACGCATTCATTGCCATTCTTGATAATATTAAAATAGCTGAAGAGTTTTGGATAGAAACATCTAAACCCTGGATAACTGCTATCAGTCATTATCAAATTCAGAGATCAGTTTGTGAAACACTTACTGTAGATCAATCTAACACAGAGCCGAATATTGACAACAAATTATACATGCCATGAAGCAGCTAAATTACAACATTGCTTCGACTCATTCAACACAATTAGTTGTTCTATCATCATTAGTACTGTATGACCCTTGTGGTTTAGCGCTTCTTTTGATAATAATAATTATAATGATATCATCATTAGTTACTAAACTGTCAGTTGCATCAAATAAGTCCAACATAAACACCAATAGTTTTAAAAGTTACTCCAGTACTAAAGACATCACCCAAAACCGTTTCCAAATATTAGATGTATCTTTTGAAGTAGTGCAGAAAGCACCGGACCAGACAACTCTTATCAAGAACAGTAGGTCTTGTGTTAGCAATTATAGGCCAGCTAATATATTCAGCGTAATGTTCAAAATTATGTTGAAACTAGTTTATTATCAAATAGTGAACTATATTAATTACAGAAATAGGCTATAGAGTTAACCATCAGGCTATAGAGATCTTTACTGATACCTTCTTAATCAATCTTATGGATTATCCTAGAACGCAAATGTCATTAGGGCGCCTCAGAGAAATGGCAACCCCTAGACTTGAAAAAACATTTGATATAGTTAACTATAGTATATTGTGGAAAAAAAAAGCTAACAAAAGCTCTTTGTTTAAGTCTTATATGAGTGACAGTTAACAAACTGTCAAGGTCTGCACAATAAAAATCCCTGCTGATAACATATGGTGTTCCCTTAAAGTGTGTCTAATGTCTTAGTAAGCAAGAGATGTCCATGTGTCCAACGTACTAGCGCTCACCATTTTTCTTGGATTCAGATTTGATTCGCGACGCCATTTTTAGGCCCCAGCTATATTGTCTGGGTCGTTAGCGTCCTAGGAAAAAATCCAGGCCTCATGGGTATGCACAGGGTATTGTGGGTAATATCACCTAGTAAACATGGCTGGCCGACACTCCAATGGTCCTCACAGTGAAACCCGAAAAGTTGTGTTCAGTCCTGGCACCAGTGACATTGAGGAGGTTGTTAGTGGAACATTATTATCAGGTTTTTGAACACAAGATATAGCAGTGCCTTCCACCTCAGGTCTTGCCTCACAAAGTAGACGCCAACGGCTTTTATTTAGGCGATAACCGTGGAGACAAAAACATGTACAAGGAGAAGAGTACTGGTTCAAGTGATAGTGACGCAGAATATTCTCTGAAACAAGCACCACTGAGGCGCCACACAATAAAGATACCCAGATGTTGCACATGTGTCTAGTTTTCATCATGTTAGGACATGTTAGAACTCTCTGGTGTAGTTTAGAAGAATATGATGGAGCTATATCTACGTAAGGGACCTACGCCATTCACAGATAGGTGAACATGAGTGGCACAGTAAGGGGATAAAGAAAACATATGCCATCATTCATTATAGTCCTGGATACCAATGAAGTGCAGGTATTTCATACCAGTGACATGATGGCATTTCGACGGAAGTAAACAACAAATGTTTCGTTGTTGACGACTGTACACAGGAATTAGATGAAGGAAGCTAGAAGTGTTTACTGGCATACAGATCAAGCTATTATGAAACTACTTGCTTTCATTAACATGCGATTGTTAAACAGATCTGAAGGTGCAAATTGCCTCTGTGTAATGTATCAGAAGAATCTTCAAGTGGTATATGAAATTAATTTTTTTATCCGTTGCTAAATGCATATAATATATTCCATGGGAAAACAGGACGCAAACCCATTCTGGCTGATTTTTATCTTTCTTTTGTAATACAGATAACAGAAAAATACCAAGGAAGTGTGCACTATGCTTCAGCCTGGTGCACACTGCCTAGTGCACTAGGCTTCTGCCTGGTGCACACTTCCTTGATACTACTCTTGCTACAGAGAAGAAAATAAGCACAGAAACGATGTTAGTACTCAATCAGAAAGCCAATTAAGCGTCTCGTGATATATGGAGGCTGTGCGGCTTTCCACTATGCCTCAAGCAGTTCTAATAAGACAATAAAAACATTATACATTGTTGTATAACAGAAAAAAATCATTAGAAATAAAATAAAGCAGGTTTTGTACAGATATTTAGGCAATGTTGATATTATTTTTATGATGCAGTGAGTTTCCCTAGATATTCACAATTTTTTTTTTTTTTTTTTACTGAAATCAGAATATTCTTATTAGTGTTATCCAGCTCATACAAAAAATGAAAATCGCGAAGAAAAACCGGAAACCGAAAAAAATAATTGGTGTTTGTTAACAGTGCGTTATTTTCGGCCAACTTTAACACAACAAAACGGTGAGATTATTTTGATCAGGTTCATTCCAGATTAGTTTATTCTTCTTCTTTCAATAAACCGGCCGTATCCCACCGAGACAGGGTGACCCAGAAATACAAACGAAAGTTTATCTTTTTAACTTTAGTAAAATATACAGGAGAAGGGGTTACTAGCCCCTTGCTCCCGGCATTTTAGTCGCCTCTTACGACACACATGGCTTAAGGAGGAAGAATTCTGTTCCACTTTCCCATGGAGATAAGAACTAGTAAAACAATAGAAGTAAACCCAGAGGGGTGTGTATATATATGCTTGTACTTGCAAGGGTAGTGTGAGCTAAGTGTAAGTAGAAGTAGCAAGACGTACCTGAAACCTTACATGTTTATGAGACAGAAAAAAAGCACCAGTAATCCTACCATCATGTACCTCTAGAAATACTACCATCATGTATCTCCAGTAATCCTACCATCATGTACCTCCTGTAATCCTACCATCGTGTGCCTCCAATAATCCTAAAATCATGTATATCCAGTAATCCTACCATCATGTACCTCCATTAATCCTACCATCGTGTACCTCCAGTAATCCTACCATCATGTACCTCCAGTAATCCTACCATCGTGTACCTCCAGTAATCCTACCATCATGTACCTCCAGTAATACTACCATCGTGTACCTCCAGTAATCCTACCATCATGTACCTCCAGTAATCCTACCATCATGTACCTCCTGTAATCCTAATATCGTGTGCCTCCAATAATCCTACCATCATGTATATCCAGTAATCCTACCATCATGTACCTCTATTAATCCAACCATCATGTACCTCCGGTAATCCTACTATCATGTACCTTCAATAATCATACCATCATAAATCTCCAATAATCCTACCATCATGTACCTCCGGTAATCCTAGCATCATGTTCCTCCGGTAATCTTACCATCATGTACCTCCAGTAATCCTACCATCATGTATATCCAGTAATTTTACCATCATGTACCTCCAGTAATCCTACCATCATGTATCTCCAGTAATCCTACCATCATGTACCTCCAGTAATCCTACCATCATGTACCTCCAGTAATCCTACCATCATGTACCTCCAGTAATCCTACCATCATGTATCTCCAGTAATACTACCATCATGTACCTTGTTACAAAATGACACGATATCTATTAGTAATAGACATCTCCAGTGAACACTAGAAAGGATAGCCCTTCTAGCATCCAGCCTGTTACTGGGCTTTTGCAACAAAGTCAGTATCCTGGTTCAGTTATCCGACATATTATATAGCTTAAGAGGATTGCAACTGATAGGGTACTAACCAAACAGATAATTAAAAGGTTTATTATTAAAGTGGGAAAATCTAGGGTAGCAAAGTAAATCAAATATAAAGATATTAAGATATCAATTAGGAGGTTAATTAGGAAGGTAGCTCCTACACTGCTCTCATATACAATAAATCTGTGCTGAGGGCACATATATATAAATGACTCAGAAGTACCATCAGGTACAATGTCAGTAATTACAATAATATATACAAATAATAAATGTGTGTATGAGTGTGCTCCCGGTAACTCTAAGACTCGACTCAACCAGTGTACGACAGAACAACTCTTAAGCTAGCTGCTCTAACAAACAGACAACCAGAACAGCTTGATTGTCCAGTAAAATGACCAATTCGCAGAACAGCAATATAACAGGCAACAGCAACACAGCGTCAGGAACAAGGAGATAGAAAATCGACCCTAACTGGGGACCATCAGTAGATCCTTCAAAACAGTCACAAAACTCCCTTTCTACTGAAGCTAGGTTCAGCATAAACAATCCCAAACTGTGGCGGTGCACAGATGCCTTATCGAATTAGGTCCAGAGCTATAGCTTGAGACCTGAGTTCTATCAGAGTGTCAATGTGACACACAACCCAGAACAACGTCGAAAATCACCGTCTAGTCTATTCTCTGTGAACAGAGTTACACAGAGTTCTGAGAAGTAGGATTCGCCTCACCAACGAGTGCATACTCTACCCAACAGAGTCTAATGTCGAGAAAACAAGTAGAAATAGGAGTGAGGTGTTGACTCGACGAGGGTCAGCAGGCCAGAGAGAGAGAGGGAAGAGGAACAACCACCCAGCTCAGGTGTGTTCAGCGACTGACTCCTCCCAGCAACTAGACGCCGGCAGCATAACAGTAGTTTGCCAACTCCAAGGCAGTTATGACACACTCCAGCACAATATAAAATATTACATCCTACCTAATAAATATAGCTAAGTTAAATAATAGTCTAATAATAGTATAAAGCACGATATTAACGATTTAGCTATTATCGAGAATATCAGCAATATAAAATTATAGAAAATGAAATATACATTATATACATTGAGGCCCAATTCTGGGGCGCAATATACCTCCAGTAATCCTACCATCATGTATCTCCAGTAATCCTACTATCATGTACCTTCAGTAATCCTACCATCATGTACCTCAGTAATCATACCATCATGTACCTCCAGCAATCCTACTATCATTTACCTCCAGTAATCCTACCATCATGTACCTCCAGTAATCCTACCATCATGTACCTCCAGTAATCCTACCATCATGTACCTCCAGCAATCCTACTATCATTTACCTCCAGTAATCCTACCATCATGTACCTCCAGTAATCCTACCATCATGTACCTCCAGTAATCCTACCATCATGTACCTCCAGTAATCCTACCATCGTGTACCTTCAGTAATCCTACCATCATGTATCTTCTTGGGTGGTTGCTGTCTACCAACCTATTACCTCCTTAGATTAGTCTGTTTAGAAAAATGTTCCCGTTCAAACAGTATTTGTTTTCAAAATTTTCTTACAAACATACGAATACAATTTTGTGGGTATCCAATAGTTTACTGGGTAGGGAGTATTCAGGGTCACTTACTATTTCCGCTATGTGACTGACACACCCAAAAATGTTAAGTTTAATTTTTTATTATATACAGATGACAGTACTTTGCTAGTCTCACATAAAGATCCATAAGAAATAGCTTCTGTACTGTCACTGAAACTAGAGTCCTGCAGTAAATGGTCTTAGATATTGCTACACTTAAAAAAAACGGATGACAAACTCTTTGGCACGATAAAAGTAAACTGAAAAAGAGTAAATACTTTCAATATACTATGTAACATAGAACCCATCACAAATGTACCCTTTAATGCATGCATTTCTGGAAATATTATGGTGAACAGGAAGGCACAGTGCCAACCTACTGAGGCTCGCCTGTTTCTGCATCTGGCTTTTATACAATGTCATGCAGATTATTCTTGTATTTCTTGGTACTCTGCTCTAACAAAAAGACTGAAAGACAGACCACAAATTATCCAGCAAAAGCTGTTGAGATTAATCCTGAGTGAGGGCGCATGAGAGCTTATAAACCAAGGTGAGATTAATCCTGAGTGAGGGCGCATGAGAGCTTATAAACCAAGGTGAGATTAATCCTGAGTGAGGGCGCATGAGAGCTTATAAACCAAGGTGAATTACGGTTGGAAATCCTTAGTATTACAGAAAAGGAGAGAAAGCTGAAGAAAAATCAAGTTTACAAAATTACTCACAATCATTTCAGAACATCTTGCTGTAAGTTTTGCCAAAGTTGAGAACCAAAGTTGAGGATCAAAGTTGAGAACCAAAGTTGAGGATCAAAGTTGAGAACCAAAGTTGAGGACCAAAGTTGAGAACCAAAGTTGAGAACCAAAATTGAGAACCAAAGTTGAGAACCAAAGTTGAGAACCAAAGTTGAGAACCAAAGTTGAGAACCAAAGTTGAGAACCAAAATTGAGAACCAAAGTTGAGAACCAAAGTTGAGAACCAAAGCGCAAATGGTACTAGATGAAGTGAACACAGTACATGGCCAGACCTCAAACAGCTTGCATTACTAAACAATAATTTTAAAGCCCATGTAGAAAGATAGATAAAAAAAAACATCTAATGATTGAAGCTACAGAAAGAGAAGAAAATGATCTCTTGTATAGTAGAATTTTTATTTTTTTTTATTTAAAAAAATCCATTACATTGATCTTACTACAAAATGATATGCCGCACCACCAGGTGCCTGAAATAATTTACACATTAAGATTAATAACCACCTCAGCCACTCCAGGAGACCTGGTGCGACAGCGTACAATATCTACCTGCTAATACAATATCTACCTGCTAATACAACCTCCCAATCCATAATACATCGTGCTTCTACAATTGCGCACAAAAAATGGACATTCAACACTTATATTGAGAAAAAGTATATTTGTATATTCATAAATCACAATATCCATGAACCATCAATAAAATATTATAATTACATATATACACACTATTTATTACAAAGCTACCAATTTACGCTTAATCCACATCGTCGTGATTTGTCCGTCTGGTAGCCCACTCAATGCAGCCATTATATACATAAGTATAGACAATACATGAGGTCAACACTATAGGCCCTGGATATACGAATGACTTGTCCTCCTCATAATAATAAAAAACTCAATAAAAGCCGTACATATCATACAACAATCACATACCTAACCAAATCTCCACTACAGTATGTTGTCTCCGGTGCTCTCATTGCACCACATAGTAACTCACCACACTACACACCATTCATACCACGAAAGCACACGTTCACATTCAACTCTGTCAACCCATCCATGAAAACCTGCGTAGATGCTGCAGGCTCTACGTACACATCATTACCAAACAAAGAATATCACCAAGGCCCTCTTGACCATGCACCTCAATTGAGTGGAACTTATCATTACCATTGAATATACTTCTGACACAATGTCTCACCACGTTTTCAGTACCCCGGCCAAGCGAGGCAAATAAGTCTAATGCATTTGATTTACTCTTTATTTTGAGTCTGTTGTTAATCAATATTGACATTTACTGTAAAAATCAAGCTGCTAACTGCTAGGTATTACAAGCAACCCAAAGTAATTAACTATGTTTAAATGTTTGGGGCGAGTTATAATAGGTAATTTACATGAACGTTACTATATAAGGCATTTGTAATCATCCAAAATTTGGTAAGTCTTCTTAAATAAATTTTCTTACATACATAGTTCTGGAAAAGTAATTCGTACATTAAAATTAATATAAACATAAATGACATGTGATTCGATTTTACCGAACTATTCAAGAATTAAATCTTTGTAATGCACTCCTTGGGCGCATACATCGTTGTGAAAAAAATATTTCTCTGCATTGTGCACTAAAGCTTAATTAAAAAAAATTACTTTTGTCAGTGGAAGTGGCAAAGCAATAACAAAGGTGGAGTTATAATGTCCGATAAGATTTTTTCTGCAGCAGCTAAATTGGAGAATATATCACTCACTTAAGCATATCATTTATGTTAGTTAATAATAAAAATCAGTCGTTTTAATGTTTAAAAAACATAAAGAATACAAATAACATTCCTATTAATCTTAAGAGATAAATGCAAAATATTTCAAATAAGATGAACCAAAAAGAGGGATTCTTACTCTTATTTTAGGATAAACGTCAATTTATAAAAGACGAGAATAAGCAAATATATTTTTATAATTGGCTAATGAAGATGTTGTTTGTGGAGGAGCAATAGTATCAGTCTTTCACCAACACAGGTTTACTAACATTGAAGTAATTACTATGTGCAAACGTTCCTAATTAGATCTATTACTTAAGAGGACTAATTGTGATTATACAAAGATATACAAATGATAGATGGATTGTGATTATACAGATATATACAAAGGATGGATGGATTGTAATTTTAGAGAGATATAGCTTTTTCATTTATGTTAATGTAAAAATTATTATAAAACCGAATTATATAAATCATAATATAAAAATTATTAATTTTTATAATAAGGTTAGGTAAGAAAACTTACCTAACCTTATTATAACAAGCGCAATTTAATTTAGCCTAATCCAACTAAATATATTTTAGATAAGTTTACAATAATTTATTAATAAACAAACACAATGAAATATATTTTTTTCGTTAGGTTCAGAATGATTTTTGTGAAATTATTGAATACACAAATTTCCACTTGCCTTATTCGGCAAGAAGAGCATTGCTATTTCAGACAAAATCGCAACTTTTACCTAATTACCAGTAAGTTCTAGAGGTGGTACCTCCCTATGTATAATTAAAAAATATATAAAATTTATATATATATATATATATATATATATATATATATATATATATATATATATATATATATATATATATATATATATATATATATATATATATATATATATATATATATATATATATATATATATATATATATATATATATTTATTATAAAACTGGTCAATTACAAGAACTATCTAAAATTAGTCCTTTCTAAAATTTTCTTGACGTTTAAGATATATTTTTTCATTTATGTTAATGTAAGAATTTATAATTTTGTACCAATAGAAACTTTGAAAACCTACTAACCTTATTACAACAAGCCAATTTAATTTAACTAACCCAACTAAATATATTTTAGATATGTTAACATTAATTTAATAATAAACAAACACAATGAAATATATTTTCGATGTTCAGAATGATTTTGGGAAATTATTGCATACCAAATTTTCACTTGTCTTATATGGAAGGTGAGGTGCTTATTTACTTGTCAAATTATTTACATTAACAGTAAATATATAAATGTATTATAATATAAAAATATTTAAAGTGACTATATTAGATGAGTTAGCTATATGACATTATATATATATGGCACACATATATATATATATGTCGTGCTGATTAGGTAAAACTGGTCAATTAGCAAGAACTCATCTAAAATTAAGTCCTTTCTAAAATTTTTCTTATACGTTTAAAGATATATTTTTTATTTATGTTAATGTAAGAATTTATATTTTTACCAAGAGAAACTTTGAAAACCTACCTAACCTTATTACAACAAGCGCAATTTAATTTAGCCTAACCCAACTAAATATATTTTAGATACGTTAACATTAATTTAATAATAAACAAATACAATGAAATATATTTTTTTCGTTATGTTCAGAATATTTTGGCGAAATTATTGCATACACAAATTTTCACTTGTCTTATATGGCAAGTGAGCGTTGCTATTTAAGCCAAA